>RCUC01083146.1:0-13186 GCA_003697995.1 Taxidea taxus jeffersonii
GGGATGCCCGTGGGTGAGCCCATGGCGTTCCAAGCGCGGGTTCAGGCCCCAACTGCTCTCCAGGATGTTCGACGTGGGCGGGCAGCGCTCAGAGCGCAAGAAGTGGATCCATTGCTTCGAGGGTGTGACCTGCATCATCTTCATCGCGGCGCTGAGCGCCTACGACATGGTGCTGGTGGAGGACGACGAAGTGGTGGGTGCCAAGCAGGGCTTGAGTGACAGTACTGCGGGAGCAGGGAGCATCTGAGAGCAGACACTCGTTCCAGAACAGTCGGAAGGAGGACACAAGACAGCAGCCACACTGAGGGGGACCGTGGGGGAGGCTGACTTGGAGCTGGCTGTCAGCAGGATAGCCCCGGGTGCCCCGGAGCTGGTGGGCCGCGGCCACAGGGGGCGGCTGCCCATGCCCCCCCACTCGGTGCCCGACAGCTTCTGTCCTCCTCAGAACCGCATGCACGAGAGCCTGCACCTGTTCAACAGCATCTGCAACCACCGCTATTTTGCCACCACGTCCATTGTGCTCTTCCTCAACAAGAAGGACGTTTTCACCGAGAAGATCAAAAAGGCGCATCTCAGCATCTGCTTCCCGGATTACGACGGTGAGAACCCCCTCCCCGCGGCCTGGCCGCCAGGCGGCGCCCCAATGCCGTCATCCGAGCCCGCGCTTCTCCGGCCACGGCCATGGGCCGCAGTGGGGACACCGAGGGAGAGCTCCCCTTTCCCTGACAGGGCCCAACACGTACGAGGACGCGGGCAACTACATCAAGGTGCAGTTCCTCGAGCTCAACATGCGACGCGACGTGAAGGAGATCTATTCCCATATGACTTGCGCTACCGACACGCAGAACGTCAAGTTCGTCTTTGACGCGGTCACAGACATCATCATCAAAGAAAATCTCAAAGACTGCGGCCTCTTTTGAGGTAGGCTCCTCGCAGGCTGGGATGCTCCCCTGTCTTGCCCTTTGGTCTCGATACCTCACGCTCCATCCCCAGCTCTCCACCCCACCTCACTGCCGCAGATCCCACCACCCTAGGTCATCAGGTCCTGCCCCAGCTCTCCAGACCCATCCCACGCTGCTGGTGGCTGGTGCCAGCCCCCAATTCCCAGGCCCCACTTGGCCCCTCAGCTCCATGCCACTGCCCCACTGCCACCCTGCCCTCCAGGGACACAAGTCCCACTCACCTAATCCCTTCTGACCCTGCCCCATCCCTCTATTTACAAGCCCATCCCAACAGTGCCTCTCAGCCTATGGCCAATTATTGTTGACTTGTTTCCTTTTCTCTGTTCACAGGTGCCTGAACTCATGTGTGTCCCTGACACCCTGTAGCCCTAGCCACCTTGTAGCCCTAGCCCACAGGAGCCTATCAGCCCCCCAGAACTCCTGGACCCCAGCCTGTGGTCCCACCAGCCACAAACCCAAAACCCTGAGCCCCACTAGCCTTGAGGCCCTGACCCTCCCCCCTGTCTCCCAGAGCCCAGTGCCCCCAACCCCACTGCTGCCCTTCACGGCCTGGCGGCACTGGCCTCCAGGACCCACCCCAGCCAGCCCCAGCTAGGAACAGGCAGGACTTGGGACAGCTAGAGCTGACAGTGACTCAGCAGTGCCCAACCGACCAATCTCCGGCAGGTCTCTCTCCCCAGGGGGCCCATGACTCACCTGGTGGGTCTGGGTTCAGCAAACAGCCCTCCCTCCCAGTTTCATGAAGAGCAAGGGGGCAGGCAGAGACCCCTCCTCCAAGCAGGCCTACTGCTTACCATCAGCCCATTCCAGCCTTACTACCTCCATGTGACAAGCCTGGCACTTGTCTACCCAGTGGCCAGTGACTGTCCCTCTCAGTAGCTTCAGGGGTCCAAAGTCCAAGCCACTCGGGCCTGTGTGGCTCCCACATGAATGAATTAGTGAGTGGGGGGCAGGCCTGGGAGCCCCTGGGTGTCAGGAAGAGATTTAAGCTGGACCCTTCCCCACACAGCAGGTTCAGAGTAACCCCCTGTCTCCTTCCCCCACAGGCTCTGCCCCCTCTGTCCTTGGACACCAGATCCATGTCCTACCTCACCCCCACCTACCCACAGCGCTTCAGGCCAGCCAGCCAAGAGGATGGTCTATTGAGGGAGGGTACTGTTGACACCCGCTGTGGCCAATGGTCAAACTGTCCTGAGGGGTGGCTGGGGGCAGAGTCCGGCTCCATCGATCAGCTCCAGGCAGAGGATTCCGGACATGACTGAAGCCCAGGTTGGGCCCAGAGGGGTCTACCTCAGGTGGGGTCACAAGCAAACCCAGGTAATCCTCCCATCCCTGCCAGCAACTTCTCTCACCCTTTCCTTTCAGGGCCCATTCCCTGGCAGGAAAAGCTGAGGGCCATGTCCAAATTTTGTCAGGGACAGAGGCCCATGTCCCTGTACCCCTGCTCCCAGTTCCTCATCAAGCCCCAAGTCCTTGCTAGGGCCTGTGGGCCAGGACTTATGCTAAGTCGAGGACAGGGGCTTCCATCTCTCAAGGCCAGAGGAAGTCCACACTCCCCTCAGGTAGATGCAGACTCAACAATAAACCTTCGCGTTAGGCCCCAGCTGTCCTTTCTTGTGGGGAAGGGAGAAGCGTTCATTGTCAAGAGTCATGAGCATTTATTAAGTGTCCAGTGCTGGGCTGGACATCAATTGGAAGATGGAAACTTCCAGGGAGAAGAACCTGGCCTGGCATGGCAGGAGCGTTCCTGGGGGCATGGGACCAACCGGGGCCTCTCGAGAGAGGGCTTTAAGGGGAAAGGAGCCCTGGGAAACGTTCACAGGGATAATCTTGGATCAAGACGGAGTTCTGAGGTAGAAGCTTATTCTGTCAGGGAGAGTAGGTGGTAAAAGGCCCAGAAACGTGGGCTTGTGGGCCATAGCTCAATAGGGCAAAAGGAGGCAAAGGGGACATGGGGTGGGGAGACAATGGGCAGGTGCCAAGTGCCAGCCTGAGGGCCTGGGCTTCCTCCAGAAGCTAATGGGTCTTGGAGGCCCTTAAAGCTAGGACCTGGGGTGCCTGGGTGGCTCAGTGGGTTAAAGCCCACTTTTGGCTCAGGTCATGATCCCAGGGTCCTGGGATGGAGCCCGCATCGGGCTCTCCGCTCAGCAGGAAGCCTGCTTCCTCCTATCTCTCTTTGCCTGCCTCTCTGCCTACTTGTGATCTCTGTCAAATAAATAAATAAAATCTTAAAAAAAAAAAAAAGCTAGGACCTAATAGCAGGACTGGGATTAGGGTGAAGCAAAAGAGGCACTCACCTGGGGTGCAAAATGTAAGGTGGTGCCAAAAAGTTCAGTAATCAAGATAAGAATTTATTAACGCAGTACTTTTTAAATTCAAAATTACTGCAGGGGAGTCCGGCTGGCTCAGTCTGTAGAACATGTGACTTTTGATCTCAGGGTTGTGAGTTCAAGTCCCATGACCTACTAAAAAAAAAAGAAACAAACAAATCACTAAAAAAACCCATGATGAACAAAATATCAAAATTTTAAATAAAGACAAGCTCCAAGAGAACTCTGCTGAGCTATATATTGGAGCCTGAAGCAGAAGGAAAATGTCCATTCCTATATATGTTTTTATGTATTTTAATGGTAAAATTTTAAATAGAATATTAATTAGTTGAAAAAAGATCTGAAAATAGATATATTCAAACTCAACATTATTTTAAGCTTAGCTATTCTGTCTATATCTGAAACAATTTATAATCTTCTTTCCCTGGCTTTAATGGAAATAAAATGATCAATAATATTTTACAACTCTTGTTTCTGGAAAAAAATAATCATTAAAATTTTTCATGGAAAAAAATTTTATTTTCATGAAAACAGGTATGTAGAGGCACACATTTTTTTCCCCGGGGGCCAGTGTGAAAGGGTATGAGGGTAGAGAGCAGAAGGGCTGGGGAATCCATGCTATGTCCTAGCAGAAGGAGGAGGGCAGAGCTGTGAGCCGGAAGTGAGATGGAGAGAGGGGGAGTGAGGGTGCCCAGGCCTGAGCACAGTGTGGTGGTAGAGGAACCCTGGATGGGTTAGGGAACTCAGCCATGCTGGTACTGCTCAGAGGTCAGAGAGGAGGATGGGGCTTGGGCCAGAGGGGAGGCTAGGGTTCGGACCCTCACCAGGTGGTCTTGGACCTGGCTGATCCAGTCTGCTCATTTCCACTAAGGACCCTCTGATGGAGCAGTTTACTACAGTGAGAGGAATAAGCTCAGGATTTAGTGGGGAGAGGCAAGGCAGAAGACAAGAGGCTTTGAGGAGCTGGGAGTGGTAGGCTTGGAAGGGAGGAGGCTGCAAGGAAAGGTGGGCTAATGGGGTCTTCCACACAGTCATCTTGTCTTGGAAGAAAAATAATGAGCTCCCCGGCCTTCCTGAGCCTGGGCAGAGAGAAGCCCATACACCAGACAGGGGTTGGACCCCACCCTCCAGGGAGTCCCCTCCACAGACAGTTCTGACCCCAGTGTAGGGGATTCAGGACTGGTATTCCTGGATCCCATGGGCTGGGGCTTGCCCTGCCAATGGCCACAAATACGCTGGGGCCTGGGGTCGGGGCGGAGTGGGGGGGGCGGGGCTAAGGCCCTCAGCTCGGAGTCTCTCTGGCCCCACTCAGGCCCCACTCACTGCACGTGTAATTACACCCTAAGGAGCAGAGTCAATGGGTGTTCAAAGCCTGAGTCACCCTTGAGGGCAGAGGATCAGAGCCAGACCGAGGCAGCACAGGGGCCGCACCCTAGTCTTGTAGGTAAGGGTCATTTACTGTGGGCACCCCCAGTCACCAGCATCCCTGCCTGACCTGCAACCTCAAGGTGCCCTCGAGGGCCCTCCCGGCCTTCAGCTCTGGCTCTGGCGGGACTAACCTGGCCCGGCCACAGACCAGAGATTAGACAAGCCTGGTGGACGGTTAATGCCGCTGACGTCAGGGCCTGGTCGGGTGGCCACTAGGGGCTCGGGCCCTCCCCACACGCAGTAGCATAGCCCACGTGACCTGGGCTCATTAAGCCGCTCCAGTGGCCAGAGAAGCTGGGGGCCAGATCTCGGGAGAGAGGGAGGGCATGCCAGAACTGTGGGAGCAGGCCTCAGGCAAGAGGTCATCAGCTCTGAGGACCCAGGCTGGGGGAGGGCTAGATGGGACTACCTGCCTATGGGTCCCTCACGGGGTTCCACACCCTGTATTATACCAACTAAACCCCTACTTGTCCCTGAAGAGGAGCCTCCCAGACACCAACCTGGGCAGAGTATAGTCAGGAGCTCTGGGTGTGGGTCCTCAACGCTAGGGCGTAGAGGTGAGAACCCTCCTCTCCTATGAGGCCTTAAAACCCCCCACATGACTCCAAGCCACGTGTTTTGCCCTGGTGCACAGCCTTCCACAAATTGCACGCTCATACTCACGTTTTCTTGTAGTCGGGCTGTTTCCTCTATCCGAATGCCCTTTCTCTTCCCCACCCTGGCATGTGCCTTTCTTCCCCTTGGCAGAGCCAAGCCCACAGGTTGCTTCTCCATCAGGCTTTTCCTGATTCGCACCCTCCAACCTGGCAGGAGCTTTCCTGTCTAGACAACCCAGAGGGAGCTCTTGGAGACACAGGCTGCGTGGTGGGATAGCAAGAGGGGCCACGTGAAGTACAGGAAGAGCTGGCCAGGCTGTTCAGAGGCCCTCTCTCTGGGGTGTGGAAGGACAAGTGAGAGCCTGATGAGGAGGTGGGACAGGGTGGGGAACTAGGAGGGCAGAGGGTCAGGGAGGGGAAGAGACTGGCATGTTCTGAGAACAACAGGAACACGTGCGGCCAGCCAGGTGGGGTGGGGGAGGCCAACCAGGACAAGAAGCCAGTTGGGAGGGTGTCCAGGAGGCCGGCTGAGTGTGAGGCAGGGCTCTGCAGAGTATCTGAGAAGTCAGTGGGCACAGATGCTGGGCTCTGGGGACGACTGGGTTGGAGGTGAAGATGGGGCCTCACTGTCAGGGAAGGGTCCTAGGGCACCGTGCGGATGACGTGCCAGGGGAGGTGGTGACACGGTGAGAGGAAGCCACCTAGGTGGAGGCTGAGAGGACATGACTGAAGAGGGAGGAGGAGAGCAGAGTTCTGCTAGGACCCTGGAAGGAGAGGCTGAGTGATCCTGGGACCCTAAGTTCTGTTTCATGTGTCTGGCCGTGTCTTGGGCCCATGTCTTAGTTTCTGGAGATGGGGGACTAGGGGTGGGGGTTGGGCTGAGGGCTGAGACGAAGCACCCTCCCGGCCCTCCACTCCTGGTGGCTGCCTCCACCACTGTGTTACATGGATGACGTTCCCTCCGGTCCCCGGGAGAAGGCGTCCGGCAGCTCTGAGTCCCATCCTGGCTGCCAGCTGTCCTGCCACCACAGGCTGGGCTGGGAGATTCGGCAGGTGGCGGGGGAAAGGCCTCAGGGCTGTGTTTGCCCTGGCTGGGGCCCAGACCTAGCATCAACAAACAGCAGCCCCTCCCCCTCCTGGCCACAACTGGTCTGGTCCAGGGACCCCACAACATGCTGCCTCGGGCCACCCACAGCAGCCCAGCCCAGCTCAGCTGGCCTTTCCTCCTCCTGTCAGGACTGAGGACCCCACCATCCACATGCTGGGTGACCTTGATGCCAGGTCTGGGCCCTCAGGAACTGCCAGTAAGAGCGCTCAGTCCTTTGCAAATGGCTTCAGTGAGCATCCAGGATATATGTCGCTGGGGGGGGGGGGTGCAGACCTGGTCAGTTCCTCGCCTACTGACTCTCCAATGGGCAGTCCTCAAGCCCCTTTGGAGACTGAGAGACTTAGGGTCCCTCATGACCAAGGTAAGCTCTGATCTGGGGATTACGCTAGCCCCAGATCAGGAGGGAAAGCCAGTCCCTTCCTATTTTTGAGCCATAAGAAGGGTGGGAGCTTGAGTGGTTTCAGGAATAGACACCATCCCAGGGCCTTTCTCTTAAGCCCTCGCAGCTCCCTGACACTCCCAGCCAGAGTCCCCTGCCCTTGGCTCACATCTTCCCCTTCATCCATTCCCCTCAGGCCAGGGGAGAGGACAGAACCATTTCCCTGTGACACAAGGGGAAACTGAGATAGACTAGGGCTTGGCTCTGGTGGTGCTGTGAGGCAGTAGGAAGAGAATCCAGGAGTCCTGACTCCCAGCCCAGGGCACAGGAGAGGTTAGGCCTGTCCTCCGAGGACATTCCCTCAGTACCAGGAGAGGGGCGGACAAGACACAGAGACATCCAGCTTGGCTAGGAACAGCAGAGGCCATGGGATTAATCGGATCAGAGCCAGTGGCTGAGAAGCAAGGGACACAGCTGTGCTGGGAGCCCCCCCCCCCAGCTCACCCCCAAGGTCAAGGCCTCTCCCAGCTCCCTGCTGGCTAGGCCGGTGGGGGGGGTGCTTAACACCGAACACCCACCTCTGAGCACCAAGGCCTTGGGTGGGAAGCAGGCAGGGGTGGGATAGGAGCCCCCAGCTAAGAACAAGACAGCCTAAAACCCTTCACCCCACCCCCTAGGGCACTAAGTCCTGGGCCCCATTTCCCATGGGCAGACACAGCTGTCTCTTACTCCTTAGAAATAAGGAAGGGAGGGGGCAAGGAGAGCAGCAAGGCTCATCACAAGCTCCCCTCTTATCTCAAAGGCCCTACCCCTATCTGTTCCAGCCTCAATCTCTTCTGAATATCTGGGGTGAAGATGGAGAATTGAGCAGTTAGCACCCCCGTCCTTACCCGATCCCACCTCTGCTTGGGAAGGGTGAGGCAGGCAGAAAAGACATTTTGTATCGGACTGATAATCTCAAGTTCCCCACTGAGAGCACCCTTCACGGACATTAAGCACTGCTCTGTTCTCTTCTGGCTTCAGGGAGGTGAGGGCAGAGCATTTCAGGGGTTAAGGGGCACTCAGAGAGAATCTGCTCTGGACCGAAGCGTTCCTCCCACAGCACTCAGCTGAGCCCCTCTCAGAGCAGCTGCTCTTCTACCTAGCGGCTCTTTGGTGCTCAGGCTGCCCCTCTGCTCCAAGCGGGCCGGACCACCCCCCTCCGCCTCTCCCAGACCAGCCCCTCCTCCCGCCCGCCGCCTGGGATTGGCGGGCCGGGGGCGGGCCGGGGCGGGGCCGGGCGCCCTTCATCCCCCGCCGCTGCGCTCAGCCGGGAGCAGAGCGGACAGCGCCAGCCAGAGCGGAGCGCCGTGCGTCCCCCACCCGCCGGGCCAGGTACCGCTGGGGGCGCCGACCCCAGCCTAGGGCACCGGGCGGGCAGAGCCCTACTGTGCACCCTCCGGTCTGTAGCCGGGCTCCGGGCAGCTCCCCTCGCCCGCCCTGCCCCGGGCAGGCGCCCCAGCCTCCAGCGAGCTGGAACCCCGCGCGCTCTGGGCTCAGGTCCGGGAACCGCCAGTCAGGGCTCGGCTCCGAGCTGGAGCTGGTATCCCGGGAGAGGCACTTCGTCGCCTCCGGGCCTGTCGGCAGCGGCAGGAGGGACAGCAGGAGGTGGCAGCCTTCGGGTCTGGGGCCGCAGGACTCCTTGTCCCGGTTCAGGCGGTGCGGTGCGCGAGGGGCTTCCCGAGGCAGGACCCGCGGGGACTAGCTGGAGAGGGTCCCGGAGGGGGGCCGAAGAGGAGCCGGGAGCGGGCCCTGGAGCGCTGCCCCGACGGGCGCCTGACAGGCCAATCCGTCCGGCTGGCACGCCGGGAGTCCGGGTATATTTATCCCGGCCGCGTTGGGCAGGGGCTTGAGGGCAGATCGGGCCAGGCCTCCTGAGGGGCCGCGGGGCACATGTTGGTCCCAGAGCCGGTGCCATTTGCAGCCGGGCCAGCGGGCACGGCAGGCACAGGACGTGTGTGGCTCTCTGGCCTGAGGGCGGGGCTCTGTGCGCGCTCCTTGCCGCCTTATTGCCGGGTGGGGGTATGAGAGCTGGCGCCACGCACACGCGCGGAGGGAATGGACAAGACCAGGGTTTGCAGGAGCCCGCCCCTGCTCCATTAGCCCCTTCGATTGGCCACAGCGAATGCGTGCGTTTGTTTACACCCGGGGAGGGGGAGGCCAGGGGCGGGGCCTGTGGGAATCCGCCCTCTCCCCCCACAGTGACCTGAGCCCTGAGCGCAGGCAGGTACAGGCTCTAGACAAGTCTGAGAGGGACTAAGTCAAAGGTCCTTGCACCTTGCACCCTGGGGGACACCTCAACCTAGGCCCATCCTTCCCATCCAGCCAGTCCTGTCCTTCCTTCCGTGGTGGCCTGGGGCCACTGTTCTGTGCTGGAAGAAGCCTTTGGACCTTCCACCCCTTCCTCTTCAAGTACACAGTCTGGCATGGGAGCTCAGTTCTTTCTAGAAAGGGAGAAAATTCCTCAGAGCTTCTTGGTCTGGACCATAGAAAGCTGGAGAGATCTGGGGACGTTCCATTTTGGGAGGGGGAGGTTCTGCACAACCTTGGAAGTCTTCCTGCAGGAAGCACCAGAGGTGGGAGGAATCAGGGGTGGGTGAGGCCAGGCCTGGCACATCTCCAAGAGAGCTGGAATGACTGGAATCAGAAATGAGAATCTCTGACCCCTTGGGGTTGGGGACAGGGGGCCGGTCTCTGGAGAGGTTGTGGGTCCATGTCTCAAAACTTCACTCTGCCTGGGTTCATTGAGCCCGTGTATTCACTGGCTTCTCAAACCATTCTTTCTTGGGCACTGGTTCTTTTGGCCCCCATCCCTAACCCCCATCCTCCACCCCCCACCCCAGTCCAGGGCTCCAGGTGGCCAGACCATGACAGATTACTCCTGGCCTGGTGCTTGCTGCCCTAGCAGGCAGCCTTGGAGCCTTGAGCAAATTGAGAAAAGGAGGCACAAGACAGCCTGGGTGGTTCACGGTCGCTGGGTAGGGCCAGGGAAGGTTTTCGAGCTGAATTGAGGGCACCCTCAAAGCCCAGGCTGGGTGTGGAAACAGGCGCTCATTCAGAGGGGAAAGCGTGTGTTAGGGGAGTGGCTGACTGCAGGGGAGGGTCGGTTTGGTATCTGTGTGTGCACAGAAAGCTGTGTTGGGATGTGCAGCCTATGCTGCGGGAAGATAGGAGCCCTGCAGGCACACGGTCTAGTGCAGACATGTATGGCCAGGGGCCAGGGGCCACTTAGAGCTGGGCTGAGATGGGCTGGGGGCTGGCCAAGGGCCTTGAACTGATTCTGTTCACTTAACAGCATGTACTGAGCCCTGCACACCTTCAGTCTGGTGGGTGGACAGCTGGCCTTTGACTCTGGACAAGAAGACAGATGCGGGGCTGGGGGTGCACTCTAGAGGACCAGGCGGGGCTTCTGGGGGCTAAAGGGAAGGACCAGCTGCTGGGGCAGGAGGGGCTTTCCGGTCAGCGGCCTGGGGTGGCTTGGTTTTGAATTTCCGCTCTGCGGGCCACGTCCTGTACACAGCCTCTCGGCCGGCACGTCTGCACACGTGCGTGGCTGCTGAGAATGGGGGGTCACTTCAATTGACTGTCACCTCTGTGTATCTTTTCCATTGTGCCGGTAGACAAGCACTGGACCGGGGAGGGGTCTTTCCAGCTGGGACTGGCTGTGCACCGGCTCAGTCCCACCGTCCAGATGTCCCTGCACCTAGCTAATAGAGGCCCAACCCGCCTTTATAGGAACATGCAAATGCCGTGGCAGCCTTCTTTCAGGGTCCTCCCAGGTTCTGCCTGGCCGTCCCTGTGGTGCCCGCTGGGCCTGCTGCCCACTCACCTGGGCCTCTGGCTCCCTCTTCCCTTCTCACTCCTTCCGGGGTTCTCTCTGTCTTTCACTGGTTATCTCCCTGTTTCTCTGTCTCTTTCCACTTGGCTATCTCTGGCTGGCTGGCCAACTCTGTCTCTCACCTCCCTGCTTGTCTCTCTCTCTCTCTCTGTCTCCTTGTCTGAATGTCTGTCCACCCCTGTGTGTGTATGCATTTTCCCGTTTGTGTACCTCTATATCCATCTGCATTTCTCTTTCTCCCTGTGCCTCCCTGTCTGTCTGTCTGTCTGGATCAGTATGCGTGGACACATGTACCATATATATGTGCTTTCTGTTCTTCCTCTTTCCCAGTCCTCTCTTCCCTCCCTCTGCCTCTCTACTTCTGCCTGACATTGGATGGTGCCTCTCCTCCAGCCCGACCTTGCCTTTAGCCGCCCCTGCCAGGGTCTCTAATGAGTCCTGAGCTGCCCCAGGCCCCTGCTCCAGCTTTCCTTGGGGCTAGAAGTCCGGCTGTCCAAATATTTGGCCGCCTCCAGGGGATTCCGGGTCAGGAGGGAGGAGGATGGGCTGGCTGGCTCGGGGTCTCCCCTGCCCCTGGGGGGCCACAGGCACGTGATGTCCTGTCCTTTGCCTCAGCTGGGCCTCGGGCTGCACGTCCCTCTCAGCAGGCTGGCCGTGGGGGGAGGGGGCTGCTCCTGGCTCTGGCCCAGTCTCGAGCCAAGAGATTCCAGCTGCAGCGTCCACTGGGGGAGTAAGGAGGGTCCTGGGCTGGGTGGGAGGAGAGGCCTAGGTGTCTCAGGGTAGGCCCAACTCTACACAGCTGTTCAGTGTCTAGAAAATGTACCCTGTCACAGGAAAGTCCAACTTCCGGCCCCAGCTGGGCCCCTCAGATCCTCCTAGACACTTCCGGATGCCCAGAACACAGACGCACCGACCCCAGACACCAGGGCCAGGGAGCTGAGACAGGAGGGATTGGTGTTGCCAATATATCAGCGTTCTGGGCCATCTTCCTTTCTCTGGATGTGCCCCTTCCTGCATATCCTTGCCTCAGGACCAACCCAGCCTTGACCAGCCACTGGCTACTTACTCAGTATTGTGGACAGTGAAGGAGTAGTGGATGAGGGACTGGGTCTACAGCGGTCAAAATCTGGATTTGTGCGCCTGGAGGAGGGGCTAGGGGTGTATAGGGCTTTAACACTCTCCCATGTTCAGAATACCTTCCTGATATGCCCTATGTCTAGTCCCTGACCTCAGCAATCATCTCCCCACCAATCCCTGGGGCCGGGCCTTGAGAACGCATGACTCAGATAGGCAGATAGGTCCGTTGAATCCCGTTTCCCTGTTGACTGATAAGTTGTTCCAGAATGGTGTTCACCCTCTGAAGCCTGGAGAAGCAGGTGGGCAAGAGTTGTTGGGATAGGAGGGGCATCCTGTCTCCACCGAAGAAGGGGAACAAGGATGGCTGAGCTGGACCCGGGGCAGGCCTCATCCCTGAGCCCCCAGGGATGACCACAGTGGACCCACAAGCCAGGCCAGCTGCCTCGCCTGAGATCTGGGCTGAGGTTAGGACTGTCCGTGCCCCAGAAACCTGGGGGCCGCTGTTCTATGGGGTCTGCGCCTTCACTAAGCATATGTGGCCGCAGGGCTGAGGGAAGGACAGTGTGGATGCCTTCCTGGGGACAGCCCTCTACTTCAGACCCACTGATGTCCCTGAACACTGGGGAAGAAAGCGGTAGCCCCAAGGATCATGGGACTGAGAGGTATGTGTCCCACAGCAGCTGATGCAAGCAGTGGCCTGGATTCCTGGGCCTCAGAATCTTTAATTAGCCAAACTCTAAACTCTACACCTGCCGAGGTGTGCCTGGCCAATCTCACCCCTTGATGCCTGCGTGGGCGAGCGTTACCTGCGGCACTATCCCTATTGCTCCGGGCCTCGCCTTATCTCCCAGCAGAGCAAACAGGCCCCAGGGCAGTGGCCTAGGCCATCGATTTCCTGCCCAAGTCCATGCTGCCCCCACGACAGATGCCATTCTGATGATCTGCCCAAGGTTGCAGTGATCTCTCCACCCTGGAGCCTGACCCTTCTCTGGGAGCCCATGGCATGGTCTAGGACAAAGGCCTTGGAGAAGCTCCTCACTCTGTCTCCAGCTTTGTCAAACCTCTCAGCTGGGGTTGCCCTTTTCGGCGAGGCAGCTGGCCTGGCCTGTGGGTCCACTGTGGTCATCCCTGGGGGCTCATGGGATCCTGGAGGACAGGAGGATGCAGTCCTGGGTGGGGATTTCTCTGCTCATGGTCACACGGTGAGGCAGGGCCAGGCCAGGACTCAGACTCAGAATGTCTGCTCTGGGTTGTCCCAACAGTGGGTCAGACTAGGCTGGCAGCTTGCTTTAAGGCAGAGGCTGTCCCTGAGTCTACCCTGATTCCCTGATACAAAGGAGCATGCTAGCCGATAGGCCTGAGGGCTGGGAAATGTCCGAAATGAGCTGCCAGCCTCAGGGAATGGCTGGGGGCCATTCATCTCCACCCT
>RCUC01083148.1:0-14286 GCA_003697995.1 Taxidea taxus jeffersonii
AAAAAAAAAAAAAAGTCGGTATTTTAAACCATCTAACTAAAAACTACTTTCACAATATTTGGGTATATTAGCCAATCTGACAGTACTGAATCATTTGACTTTCTGGAAGGAAATTTAAATTTTATTTAGATTCTAGAAGAAAAGTAGGACATGTCAAAATCTTTGTAACATTAAAATATCTGCAATTCAAGATAGAAAGCAATTAATATTAGCTCATGATAAACAAAAAATTTCTTAACATTATCTGTAATGCCCTGAAAATTGTGTCCCCTTCCTATCTTCCCAATCTCTTCTGGAATGATATTCACAGGGTTTCCAGATGAGTCAACTGTCTAGTTTTCTCCAACCTTAATGAACTGCCACTTTTCAGAAATTTTAGGATTCTTCCTCCTTCTCTCTGACTTGGTATCATATTCTGTGTCTTGAACACTCATCTATCTTCACCATTTGATGTCCTTATCCAATTCCCTGTCTTTAAAGATCATAAATTTATTAATGGCGATCAAATTTATATTGCCAGCTTCAGTAGCTCCCTAAACTCCAGATTTGGTAGGAAAGGGGGCTCCAGAATTCACTGCATATCAAGGGAAAAGAAATGAACAATTTTAGTGATGTGCTGGACTACTAAGAACAGATTATAGACATCTCTTCCCAATTCTAAATTCAGTGATATCTGATTAGTAGCCTGAAATTGGCCACATTGGGACTATTTCCCCATGAAAACCAGCAAATGGTACAAATCCTTACCCCCTCCAGAACTAGCATAACAGCACACACGTGCCTGTGATAGTCTGGAAAGGCCCAAGGAAATGAAGACCAAGAAAATGCTGAGTAATTAAAATGCCCTTTTGTGTGTGTGTTGGGGCAGTGGTAGGGGGCAGATTGTTTTGGTTATTCCCTGAAGATCATTTTCTAAATCTATTGCTTTATTTTATTTAAAATATCTCTTACACACAAAGCTCTAAATCCTTATCAGCAGCTAGATTTGGTGGTCTTGGGATATTTAACCTATTCATTCAGAAGGAATAACAAGGCTGGAGCAATATATGAAGATAGAGGAAACAAATTTAATTTCTTTAAGGATGATTTTACTAATAATTACTATCTAGATTAGGATCCGATGGTACTGCTACCTCTAACTCCCTCCTAGTGCAGATACTTAGATCTAGGAGGAGACACTTAACACAAATTGGCCAATCAATTTTTTTTTCTTTTGGAATTTGTGGGCCAGTTAGTTCTTAACAGCCAAGTTGGAAAACCATATTTATGTATTCCATCTGACATTATTGCTGTGAAGAGCAATGCACTATAGAGCAGGGAAAATCACAAAGCAACAAGGAGAATAAGACAAATATGCAAAGAGAAACAGTGCCAAGAAATCTCGTGGTCTTGGAAAGAGACAGCAACTTGACATTTCATAACCCATAATCCCACATAGCATGGCTATTCTCCCAGCAGTTGGGTTTCACGTGCTTCCATTCTGTTCTTCAAATAAACACTCTTTTAGCTTAGAAGTTCCTATTAAAACTGCCATTTAAGATTTAGTTGAGGAAAAAAAAGAGTTCAGTAAAATCCAGATATGGTATTACATTGACCTCTTGCAATCACCACTTAGGTGTATAATAATCATCTCAACATTCACATGTAAAAGTGAACTCCTGATTTTGTTCAAACCCGCTTCATTTACATTTCATCTTCTTCAGCTCAGTAAATGTCTCCATCTTTTTTTAGTTGTTCAAGCTAAAACCATTATATTTTGACTTCTTTTCTCTCACATAACTATATCCAATCCCATAGAACGTCCTACTGAATATATTCAGAATCTGAGTACTTCTCAAAATCTCCATTGTCACCAAGCTCTTCTAAGTCATTATTCTCTCCTGCCTGGATTATTGCAATAGCTCTTAATAGTCCTTGCCTCTGCCTCTCTCAACCTCCACCCTTCCCCAAGTCTATTTTCTACACAGCCACCAGAGTAAATCATCCCACTCTTCAGATCAACACTACATTAAGCTTCCCATTTCCCTCAGGCTAAAAGCCAAAAAACAAAACAAAACAAAACAAAAAACGTATAATGACCCCCCCCCTTCAACTCTGTAACCTCACCTCCAACAATTCACCTCCTTGTTTATTTCCTTCCAGCCATATGTTCTCCCCCTGCTTTCCTGAAATACTGTAGCCACCCTTCTTTTCAGGCTCTTGGCCTTTGTTGCTCCTTTTCCTTCTTGGAATTTCTCCTCAATTGTCTGCTCAGTTCGATTCCTCAACACCTTCAGGTGTTTGTTCAAATGTCACCTTAAGAATGAGAAGTTCTGGGCCATTCGATTTAAACTGAAGTACCACCTTCCCCCTGGGGAATCTTAGCCCCTTTCTAGCCCCTTTAAGCCATATAATTTACAACCATATAACACAGTATATATTTAATTCATTTTGTTCCTTCTCTCCACTAAAGTATAAACTCTCTGCTGGCAGAAATTTTTGACTATTTAGATCACAACTGCATCTCCCTGTGCCTAGAAAGGTGCCTTGCATATAGTAGATGCTCAATAAACCCTTGAATAAATGAATGAGTGAATTCAGATAATAAATAAAAATACTTGTGGGGATGAAGTTGGAAGAATAGCTGAATTACACAAACTATTTGCCTCCACTGCCCTAATTCAATGGAACATTGCCAGCTCTTTGTTTTGTTCTATTTAGATTCTGCATCTGTGTAGATTTCGTTTCCAAAATTTGTGGATGTATAGTAATTTAGTCAGGAAAAAAGTTGTTTCCATGGATGCCCGGTAAACTGATTACAATGAAACTGGCACTGAGTTCTATAATATGACACCATGGTATATTATAATTCTAATTTACACTACAAAGTTTTTCTAGTGGCAGAATGAGTACTTTCCCAGGCCTTTTTTTTTTTTTTTTTTAAACAGAACTTAGATAAAAAAGCCTATGTTGTATCTGGCATCTGATCACTCATAGCAATCTTCTCAGATAAAAACACAATGTCAATGAGAAGAAAGGAAAAATATCCTGCAGAATAGAAGGGAATAATCCCTTGCAAAACTGTCTCTGGATGCTAATGAACCAACAATAAAGGCCCTATTATAAAACTGTTTTGAGTGATATTATTCACATTAAGTTTCAGTGATGCCAAAGGCAAAATCACCCTGAGGCTTGGATACATCAGTTAGGATGACACATATTTAAGTTCATCGATTTTAATAATGGTTGGTGCATCTAGTTTATATCAGAATGAAAAATTGGAAACTTGAATTTTATTTTTAGTCTTATTTTGACATTATTGATCATATTCATGAGCAGGAAAAAAAAAGGAAAATTATATTGAGGCATCAATACCCTGAAATACACACAAACATATATCCTAATGAGACAATACCAGCATTTAAAGTATGTGGAATCCCCCTACCCATCTCCAGGCTGAAAGAGTAACATGTGTTTATTTTGAATTTCTTGTGTCCTCATACTCTAAGATTTCAAAGTCTGGTTAGATTGGTAATTGCTTCCACTGCCATATGTAGACACTTTAAATAATGATGTAGGTGATAGGAACTGGAGACAAAAAGCATAGTCAATATATTTTGACTTGCTCATAAATCTAGGAAATTTAGAAAATCTCTGGTCATTAAGTAATGTTTGAAATCATATGTAGATAATGAATTCCTCTATGGCCCTCCAAGGATAATACAGATGCCAAATTAGACACTAGAATTTTATACTACATGAATGTGAAACTGAGATCAGATGGTCAGTGTTTGGCATATTTAATAAATCACCATGATAAAATTCTGTTTTTTAAATGTACAATTAAAGTTATGTCACAAACTGAGTAGCTGATTTCAGAAATTCTTAAGTGTTCAGCTATAAAACTGAGTATTAAATTTGGATATTTTTGGCCAACTCTATGGAAGGGCTAAACTTCATGGGCTAAATTCCTCCATGATTAATCCTTATTCTTTGTAGAACATTCTGGAATATGTCCTATACTAAAAATTCTTACAAAGTTACAGTTTCTACTAATGTGAAGATCATATAGGACAGATGATGAAAAGTATGTCTTCTAATAAAAGTTGAGACCTCAGAAGAACACTAGAGATTAACTTTGCTCAATTTTTTAAAATTTTTACAGATAAGAAGTTCAAATCCAGAAAAGCAAAGTAATATGGAGCCTTATTAGTAGTTATAATTGCATAATGTGACTAAAGGGGATCTGAATATGTTATCCCAAAATATGTCAACCTGGCAAAAGGACGATTTTGAACTGGAGACAACTCAAAAGCAACAAATGCAAGAACTCTCTGCTCTCCCCCTTTCTTCCTAAAAACAGGCATGATTCCCTTTGGTGAAGGTATTCTCCTCCCCTCTCCTGTAACAGGAAGAAGAGAATGACTCTCAAATAAATCTAAGTTTTTCAAGTTTCTCTATGTCTACTGTAATTCAAAGTGCACTCATCAACCACATCTACTATTGCATTACTGGAGCACTTAGAAGCACACTTGACACACACTAAATTCCCAATAAATATATTTTAATAAATAAATGATTGACAGAACTGGATTCCTCTCATTCCTTTGCGCATTGTCTAATTCATTTTCTAAAGGGCATAGTGATCTTCTCAGTTCTCTGAAATTATCATGTCATTCTCCTTTTTAAAACCTTTATTGGCTTTCCATTACTTTTTGAAAAAAAATTAATAAGACTTAAAAGGTCCTGCATGAATGGATTGGTTAATGCTCTATCTTGTACAAAAACAAGATGAGAAATGTGAGTCTGTGCACTTGTAATTTATTACCACCATATAGTATTTGCACTGTGATGTCAACTCCAACATTGAATAATTGGGAACTGTTGAGTTGCCATACTTCAGTGGATGTAAGAAGAGAGAATACTGGGGGAAAGGTGATCCCAGATGACACACACTTTTTAAAATAAAATTTGGGGTTATAAATATTTTCAGACACAAAAGAAATCCATATACTTATCACATAGATCTAACAATTATAAATATTTTATTTTACATTCCTTTTTTATAGCTAAGAGTATTTTAGGGGAAATGTTAAACTTCATGTCACTTCATTTCACACTTTTAATGGGTACCTTAACAATATGCACACTTGCTTGTAAACTATAATGTCACTATCACATCTAACAACAACAACAAAAAGTTAAGAGTTCCTTGGCATTATCTGATTTAAAAGTCATATTCAAAAATTTACAGTTTCAAAAAATGTCTTTTTTTGCATATGAGTTACTAGAATCAGGATCCAAACAAGATCTCTACATTGTGTTTGGTTATGTCTCCCAAATCTCTTAATGGGAAGCAGTCCTCTTTCCCAACTTTTAAAATCTTATCCTATTGACTTGAAGACACAGGGTTTGTTGTCCTATAGAATCTCCTGTATTCTAGATGTTTCAGTTTGATTCATTTGTTGTCTCATTTAATTTGTTACCACGAAATTTTCTATAAATTGAAAGTTATCCAAAAAATTTGAATAAATTCAGATTTAATGTCCTCCTGTAATTCTTCCCACCAAAAATAATGAAATGATGCTGGGTATTTCACATAATATTACAGAAGAGGAACATAATATCTAATTATCTCCTTCTTAGTGATACTAAAATAAACATCAGTTCAAGTGGTGACAGACTGACCCCTTCATTACAATATTACCAATCACACTTTTACCCCATAGCTTCATTCTTTGCTGATCTTCGTCTAAATTAGTTTTTAAGGGTTTACAAAATGATAATTTTCTAATTCTATCAATTCTTCCATATTTTTTTGTTGGAATATCTCTGTAAAAATGACAACAACAAACTTTCCCTTGTCAACTAAGATCATTTGTTTATCCTAAAATATGGCTCATATAGATAAAGCAGAAGTATTCCTGTCTTCCCTTAACTGACAATAGCTGCTGGTCCAGGGCCTAGTCTGTGTATGTATGCGTATGTTTCTACAGCTTCATTGAGATATTTCACATACTATAAATTCACAATACACAGTTCAATGGCTTTCACTCACAGAGTTGTGCACTCATCATCAAAATCAAATTTCAGAACATTTTCAAAGCTCTTAAAAAACTCCTGCTCATGCAGTCAGTTCCTATTATCCCTACTCCCTAGTCTTAAGGATCCACTAATCTGTCCCTATAGTCTTGGCTGTTCTGGCTATTTCACATAAACGGAATCATGTAATGTGTCACTCTTTCTGACTAGTGTCTTTAACTCAGCATAACATTTTCAAGGTTTATTTATATTGGACCATGTATCAGCGATTCATTTTTTTATTGCTGAATAATATTCCATTGGATTGATAAAACATATTTTGTTTATCCATTTCAGTGCTATTATCAATAATATTGCTATGAACATCTGTATATGAGTTTTTATATGGGCTTATCTTGGGTAGATATCTAAAAGTGGAATTGCTGGGTCAAATTGAAATTCCATGTTTATCTTTTTGAGTAACTGTCAGACTGTTCTCCAAAGTGGCTGTATAATTTTACATCCCCTCCAGCAATATACGAGTGTTAATGATTTCTCTGTCTCTTCAACAACACTCGTTATTGTCTGTCTTTTTATTTTAGCCATCCTAGTAGGTATGGAGAAGATTTTAATTATGCTTCTGATTTTCACTTTCCTAATTACTAGAATTGCTGAGGATACTGAATATGCTTACTGACTATTTATGTATCTTCTTTGGAGAAAATTTTATTCAATTCTTTGCCTATGTTTTATTTTGCCACAGTTCCATGGGATTACAACTCACAGTTACAACCTTATTTAACCTTAGTTACTACTAACAATCTTATCTTCATCTACATTTGCACTGGGGGTTAGTGCTTGAACATATGAATTTGGAAGGATCACAATTCAATCCATAGCAATCATGCTGTCTTGATTACTGTCGCTTTGCATTTAAATTTTCAAATCATGAATTCTCCAGTTCCAGCAAGAGCTCCATTGTTTTTCTATTTGTTCCATTATTTCCTCTCTAATCTGTTTTTTTCCGTCTGTTTCTAGATTCTTTTTTTTTTAAGATTTTTTTTAATATTTATTTGACAGACAGAGATCACAAGTAGGCAGAGACGCAGGCAGAGAGAGAGGAGGAAGCAGGCTCCCCGCCCAGCAGAGAGCCCAATGTGGGGCTCGATCCCAGGACCCCGGGACCATGACCTGAGCCGAAGGCAGAGGATTAACACACTGAGCCACCCAGGCGCCCCTGTTTCTAGATTCTTAGAGTGGAAAGGTAGATTGTTGATTTGAGATCTGTCTTCTTTTTAATATAGAGCATTTGAAGCTATATGTTTGTTTCCCTCTAAACACCACTTTAGTTGTACATCAGTTTCAGTAGGTTGTTTTCATTTTCAGTCATCTCAAAACATTTTCTAAAATTTCACTTGTGATTTCTTCTTTGATACATTGGTTATTTAGGAGGGTGTTGTTTATTTTCCACATACTGTGAATTTCCCAAATTTTCTCAACATTGATTTCTAATTTAATTACATTGTGGTTAAAAAACATATTTTGAATGATTTTAATATTTATAAATTTATTGAGTCTTGTTTTATGGCCTAGCACTTTATCTATCCTGGAGAATGTTCTCATTGCCCCTGAGAAGAATGAGTAATCTATTGCCGTTAAGTGTTGTGTCCTACAGATGTCTGTAAAGTCTAGTCGGTTTTTAGCCTTAAGTTTTCCATTTCCATGTTGATCTGCCTAGTTGTTCTATCCACTATAGAAAGTGGAGAATTGAAGTCTCCAATTATTATTGCTAAATTATCTATTTATCACTTCAGTTCTGTCACTTTTTGCTTCATGAAGTTTGGGGCTCTGTTGGCAGGTGAATTCATGTTATAGATATTTGGCCAATGTTCTTGACAACATCGTATTAGCTATCAGCTTGTTTTGCTAACTTAAAAGCAATGATTATATTACTATTTCCTGTTGAGGGGTGCCTGGGTTGTACAGCTGGTTAAGCATCCAACTCTTGGCTTCAGATCAGGTCATGACCTCAGGGTTTTGAGATTGGGCCCCATATCCGGCTCCATGCTCAGCTCATAATCTGCTTGAGATTTTCCCTCCCATTCCCTGCACCCTTCCTGCTCATGCTCTCTCTCTAAAATAAATAAATAAATATGTCACAATATACATATACTTCCTGCTGATCCTGATAACTACTTGATTCCCAATTAATAAAAATTAGAGGGATTTTATCATATGTGTAAACTTCCTATGCCCCAATACAATATTTTCCATTAGGAAATGTGTGAAATAAGCCAATTCCTGACATATATGATGCTCAAATATATATTCCTGACATATATGATAGCTCAAATCAACCTTTCTCTTACAAAACAGATTCTTTAAAATAATCCAGTTGACTTGTAAATATAAAACACCACCATGATATACATTGTTTAAGGATTATGCAGTGGAATGAATAAAGGTTATCAAATCTAAACATTAAAATGGCAAAAGCTATGCAAAAATTAAATGCAGTCAAGAAGTGATCACAAATGAGGGATGGATCAGCTTTAAAAAAAGTTCATGACTGATAACTGATGCATAAGCCCTAGAACACTTTGCAAGTATGTTCTATTAAGACACTGAAATTGTGGAGAAGGGGAGAGGGGAGATAGAAAATTCTGGCCCCATGCAACCCGGAGATTCTATGACCCCTTATAAAAATAATGAAAATGCATATGTGGCAAATATCAATAGGGAGATATAAACAAGATTGAAAGGCTGAAAACAAAGCTATAGCTACTAAAAGGTAATTTGTTAGTTCCTGTCATCTATAACCAATATCCACAGCTGTGCACAGAAGACAGGAGACAAGGTGAAGCGTTGAAATTATCTCCATATAATGTTCTCTATATATTATCTCCATATATAGTTCAACCTCAGTGAAAATTTTCCATGGGGAAAATGGGGAAAGGAAAAGACATAAAAATTTGTCTGATATAACCTGGACACTAGGCAGAAGAAAAAAAAAAAAACCTTCATTGAGAATTTATTTATTTTTTTTTAAAGATTTTATTTATTTATTTGACAGACAGATCACAAGCAGGCAGAGAGGCAGGCAGAGAGAGGGGAAAGCAGGCTCCCCGTAGAGCAGAGAGCCCGATACGGGGCTCGATCCCAGGACCCTGGGATCATGACCTGAGCCGAAGGCAGAGGCTTTAACCCACTGAGCCACCCAGGCGCCCCTCATTGAGAATTTATAAGTACAGTTCTTTTCTCATTGGTTTAGGATTATAATTTATGCTAACTATAGGGTTCCAGAAACTCCAAAATCAGAAATGAATTTATAGTTGTTCCATGATAAGGGTGTCCCAGAAATCTAGAAAGAAGCCGTGGCAAATCTTTTCTAAGGGATTTATAAACTCATAATCCAAAATTTACATAATGCCCCAGGAAATACACAGCCATCAGAGAATGCAGAACAACACATTGATGATTTTGACTCCCCAAAAGTTCAAATTTTACAAATATATGATATATAATGAAAGTTAAAGTTTAAAGAACTAAGATTGAACTGAAAAGATAAACAAATAATAAAATACTATTAAAATATCAAGTGATGTGGAAAAGAGCTAAGTGGATTGCTAGAGATGAGGAATATAATAATTTCAATTATAAACTTCCTTGTTGGTTACATTGCAAAAGTAGACATTGTTGAAGAAGAATGAGTAAACTAGAAGAAATCGAGAAACATAGCAAAACTTTATGAAAGATAAGTTATGAGATGTGAAGAAAAGAATGAGAAGTACCAATGTAAACTTAAAGGAGCTTTAAAAGGAACGTGTATAACAGAAAAGATGAAATGTTCTAAAGAACAGTGTGTGATAATTTTTAAGAATATAATAAAATATAGAAATATAAGATTCTGGCATCCAAACAAGACAAATAATTTTTCTACATTGAAATACCTCTTAGTGAAGTTGTAAGAAATCAAAGACCAGGGAAAGACTTTATAAGAAAGAGAAGGCAACACACATAAAAATTAAATGACAATGTAAATGGCAGCAGGGAATGGCTGAGATACAGAGAAAATCAGTATAGACCAAGAATTAAATATAGGACTTAGCTATCATCCATGACCAAAACAGAAATAAAGATAATTTCAGATAAATAAAGATGAGAATATTTACCATCAACATAGGTTCTAAAGGAAATTCTAAAGGATATATTTCTGGAAAAAGGAGATTTCTGGAAGGAAGTCGGAGATGCAAGAAGAGTTGATGAGCAAAAGAAACTGGGAAAAACAAAAAATCTAAACAAATATTAGTGTATAAAACAACAAGCAACAAAATAAAAATACTGAAGTAATAATAAAAATACTGAATAATAGTTTCCAAATCAGGACATTCAATTTCCAATACATTCTCCTTCTTATAGTATTGTTCTTGGCATGCCCAATGCCATTTTTATTCAAATTGATTTTAATATAACCTTTTTTTGTTATTCTTCTATTTGTAAACTTATGGATAATTTAACATAATCTTGATGGGTGTCCTACTGCATTTATTTTGATGGGTACAATGAGGGCTTATTTAATTTGTTCTTATCTTAAATGTTTAGAAATTTTTCTTCCATTATTTCTTTCATAATATTATACCTTCATTTTTTCCCATCTTTTTGAAATTCTAAAATTTCGGTTTTGACTGATCCTCTAATTTTACATTTTGTCCCCATATTTCTTTTCTTTCTTATTTTTGTGTACTTCATCCTTTTCTTTTGAAAGAGATTATCCTGCAATAGTTCTCTTTGTTGTTGTTGTTTAGTGTTTATTTATTATTGGTTTCCAAACAATGTTTTTGTTCTTTGTTGTTCTTGGTTTCATTTATGTACTTCCTTAAGTTTGTTCAGTCACTTCTTCTGGGCCCTTGACTATTTATTTTATGAAATGCTCTGGTGGGTCATCTCTCTTTCCTAGAACAGATGTCTTGGCATCTCTTGCACTGAGGTCTCAGGTTCCGTGGCCTCCAGGGTGCCTGCCAAGGTGGGAGTCCCTGCAGATTGGATGTCCAGGTCCCATTCAACTAAATCCAGTCCCGTTACTTGCAAATTAGCCTGAAGCTCATTGCATCTGGCTTCCACAGGAGAAAATACATTACAGCATCTAAAGGATGAATCTGAAATATCTAAATAGTTTTGTATATATAAACTCCTCATCTTGAGAAAGGATTAATTTGAATATTCTTACCTAGTTATTCATTGAGTTATGTCAAAGAAAGGGACTTAAATCTCTCTTCTAGAGAATTTGCAATTACACTAACTTGAGGTCCATATCACTGTTTCCGAACAAGCTTTTTTTGTTTTTTACTGGCCTACAATTTAATAGACACAGAAAATCTTAGAAATAAATCCCACCAAATAAAACCTAGCTAAGAGAATGAGAAGAGCACATATCCACAAATAGGTATCTAAAGCTGCCCCAGTGAAATTTAAGAATATAATTAGAGGCCAATTCAAATGGGAAAGATGTCACAAAGCAAAACATATAAACATATCTATAGCTAACATTTGTTTTGATCACACTTTCCTCTGGGAAACACATGGCAACCAGGAAGAAAATCCTATTTTCACTGCCAGCAGCTAAAGGACTAACCTGCCTTGGAATCCAAAGTATTAGGGGTGTTGTATGTGTTTTAAAACTCAGCAAGTGCCACTTTACAGGAATGGTAGAGATTCACTTTTGCAGTATGATAACTATTTCTATTATAGAAATATCATTTGCTGAATATAGCTTTCAGGCAAAAAGACCAGTATGTGAGTTAATAGACTTCAGGTTCTAATTAAGTATTGCTCTTTGGAAAATGGTTTACATATGTGTACCCTGGATTTAATGTTTTATTTAAGCATAGCTTGTTTTGTATAACAAAGGATGGAAAATATAAAAGTATAAACTGAAAGGTATCTCAAGGGGTTATACATCTCTTCTCTTTAACCACTGGAGAATTGTACAACACACCTGTCATGGGGTTGTCTGTTCTTTGCCAAAGAGTGAGGGTGAATCTTAAATTATTCCAAGTAGCTCATTCGATTTCCTACAACCATTTCTATCAGGAGACAGAAAAGTATTTTGGGAGCAATAAAGTGCTATGCAAATTCAAGTTTTTATAATTAGTATTAAGACCTGTTCTCTATTCCCAGAAGGGGAAAATGACTAGGCATTTTGCATCTTACAAAAATTCTTGCAGTCCTGAAAACACTAACATATTATTCTTCAGCTTTATCTATACAAATAAAATTCACACTTTACTTTTCCCTAATTAGCCTTACTTCGTAGTCTGATTTCATTCTCCCTGTTGGACAATTGCCAAACTTACCATGCCGGAAATATAAAACAAGTAGTAAGGTAGCAGAAACTGGGGAGATTTTTGTTAAATTTTTGATATTTTCAAGAGATAAAGATCAACATCTAAATTGGGTCAATCATATCTAATATTTACATTTTAAATTTTTACAACCTCTAATTATGAATATTTTTAACATGAAAATTGAAAGAATAATATAAGGAATGCCTACATCACCAGGTGGTCAACTTGATTCAATAATTACTAGTTTTTCTTATGGTTAATTATCTATCACACACTCACATGCGCACACACACAATTACTCAATTGTTTTAAAGTAAGTTACCAATACTACATAATATTAGTAATACAATTATCTCACCAAAAAAGCCCAAAATTTCATACAATGTCTGGTCCATGATCAAATTGCAATAGTTATCCTGCAAATACGTTACCCACAATCTATATTTTATAGTTAATTAGTTTCTGATTTAGCTCCCTAATTTTTTATTCATTTCAGTACAGTTGATACGCAATGTTACATTAGTTTCAGGTGTACAGGTAAGTGATTCCACAGGTTTATACATTACGTTATGCTCACTGCAAGTGTAGCTACCATCTGTCACCACACAACTCTATTACTATACCATTGACAATATATATAATATATAATTTTAAATAATTAATATATTATTTTAATAATATATTAATACTCCACAAGTATAGCTAATCATCTGTCACCACACAACTCTATTACTATACTATTGACAATATATATAATATATAATTTTTAAATAATTAATATATAAATTTAAAATAAATAATTTTAAAATAATATATAATTTTAAAGTGATTATACATTATTATACAGTATAATAATGTATAATGTGTAACATATAACATATATATTATAATGTGAAAAGAAGCATTCTGTATGCAGTTCTATACCTTCTTTTGTTCATTTAAATTGTATTCTTGTGATCTCTGCTTATCAGTGTACACTGGTCATCTTCATTTCTCTAACCTCGTGGGGTTACTGTGACTGTGGCTTACTATATGCAAAGTGCTTAGAACAATGCTTATAAAATAGCAAGCTCTCCACAAATGATAACTGCTGTCCTTTTAGAGAGATTATACAAGAATCCTGGAATTAGTGGAGAAAAACACTGTGCTGTTTTAAGGGAAAAGTGTATATAAACATACAGACATATATGTAAACTTATTCTAAGATACTTGCTAATGTAATGAAATATGACTGCAGAGGTTGGACTATCAAAAAGCAATAGCAACACCTTTGTTGTTTATCATCTTTAACTTCAGAGACTGAAAACCTTTACTACTCAAACTCTCTGGCCTCCACTGCAGCTAGTGATGTCAGGAAACATTAGTATGGTCAATGAGAGTAGATGAGCATCCCAGAGCTTCTAATCCTATAATGAAGTAAAGTGCCACTGGGAAACTTTTAGAAATAAGGTTTTTTGTTTGTGTTTATTTGTTCGTTTTGCTCCTTCCTTCATCCTCCTGCCTAGAACTCAACTCTGTAGTCTCATGGTATATGAGTTATCTTAAGACCTTAAGACAAGAAGCTTGAAGACAAAGTCTCACAAGTTAAAGATGGAAGAATGTAAAATAGAAAAAAAGAAGAAAAGAACAAAGAACAAAACCTGAGTCCCCCTCTGCTCTCATGCACTTTCTCTCTCTCTCGAAAATGAATAAATAAAATCTTTTTAAAAACAACTAAATTAGTGTATCATTGGGTGACATATAAAGGATACATCAATGGAAGAGTATTAAAAGTAATAAATATCTAAAAGTATAATGCATGATAAATTAGGCATGACCAAATGAAGAAGAAGGAAATGTGCATCCAATAATTTTTTTTAAAATCATCAATTAGAAAATAATGAGATTTTTCCACAAATCTTCTCGTGTACAGCTTTACAGATTAATTCTTGTGGTAGACCAC
>RCUC01083150.1:0-10814 GCA_003697995.1 Taxidea taxus jeffersonii
CAGTGTGATACAGCATTTCCTGTATGTGTGCTCAAAAAACTTTTGTCAAGTGAAGAAAGTATCAAAGTTTTTCCCATGACTCAACCACCTCACTTCACAAATCCTTAGAAAAGATTAAATCTAGGGCACTTGGGTGGCTCCTTTGGTTCAGAGTCTGACTCTTGATTTCAGCTTAGGTCATGATCTCAGGTTGTGAGATCAAGACCCATGTCAGGCTCTGCACTGGATGTAGAGCCTGCTTGAGATCCTCTCCCCTGCCCCTCGCTCATGCATGCTATTTCTCTGTTTCTCTAAACAAAACAAAACAAAAATGTAAAATTCAACTGCTTCTTGAGCCTCTACTTCCCTGTGAACTTTAATCCATTAATATGATATGCAGTAAGCTTTGAAATAAACTATTAATTTCACAAATTTCCAAATAGCACATCTGAGACAGAAGAGATCAGGTAAAGGAAGAGATTCATCTAACTCCAGAAATAAGAATTTTGCAAATGGCTTTTAATACTAATATCATTGTACATTCCAAATAGGACTAAATGTGTTCCTTAGGACACATCCTATGGAAAACCCTTTTGTTACCTGGTTTTCATTGTGATAAAAACCATCTCAAGGTACAGGTAGGATTGTTCATTGAAGTAGGTAGAGCTATGTGTCTTTTTGTTGCCTATTCCACCTTAAAAATCTCTGACAATTAGACCTGGAAACAAAGTATTAAATAGAAACTACATGTTATCTTTTCAAGGTAAATAACATATAAAGGTTAAGCTAACCCCATTTTATTTAGCTTTGTGAATTGATATTGTATCTTTGTGATTTGAAAACAGCAGGAAATCTTGTGTACTTTGAATCTCTATTACAGTACTTTTTTGTTATTCCTTTCATTCAATCCATTGTCAATTATTTTTACATTCATTTTCACACACTTTTATTGCATGCCTTCATATTACTTGATACTCACTATCACTAGAAATATAAATCTAAGATGATATCTCTATTCTTGGGGAAATTTGGATTTGAGTGATGGATATAAAAGGGGCATTACTGTGATAGAGCAAGACATGTGCTTAAATAGATGGGTGCATATACACTGAGCCATTATGGGAGAGAGGATCTGTGGGTCTGGAGGAGTTGGAGAAAGTGACACTGACTGGAGTTTAAAGGATGCTTGTATATACCTCCTCCCCTTTGTCATGAGCACTTGTATTTCAGGAATCCTATCTTTGCTTCTGCATCTGCCACAGCACAAATATTCTCTTGAGCACATCATGTTTTCAGTTCAGCAATTATAGAATTGAATAAATGTTATGTATTTGTTTAAATCATTTTTCATTTGTCAATAAGATGATTTGTTAGAGTAGTGATAGATACAAGTTCTAACTAGTTCTGAACTTAGCTTTGCCATTTTGTTTCCTATGTGACCTAGGCTATAAGGTGAGCTTTTAGTAGCAGACACATGACACTGAGGATATAGAGATAAATACTGTAGGTTCTGCTTTTAAGAATCCCCCATCATAGGGATGCCTGGGTGGCTCAGTCGGTTAAACATTGACCTTCAGCTCAGGTCATGATCCCAGGGTTCTGGGATCGAGTCCCACATCTGGCTCCTTGCTCAGCCAGGAGTCTGCTTCTCCGTCTGCCTGCTTGTGCTCTCTCTCAAAACAAAGAAACAAAAAAGGGGCCTTGGTGACTCAGTTGGCTAAGCATCCAACTCTTGATTTCAGCTCAGGTCATGATCTCAGGGTTATGAGATCGAGTCCCATGTCATGCTCCATGCTGAGTGTGGAGTCTGCTTGAGGATTGTCTCTCCCTCTATCCCATCCCCCCAGGTTGCTCTCTCTTTCCAAGAATTCCCCATCATCTGTTTCCTCTGCCATATCTTCAGCTCTGTGCTGGATTAAACTGAGATTTAAACAAAATCCTAGGACTTTTTATAGGAAGGGAAAATGATATATAACTTTTGTTCATTTCCTTTTATTTCTTTATTTATTTATTTATTTATTTGACAGAGATCACAAGTAGGCAGAGAGGCAGGCAGAGAGAGAGGAGGAAGCAGGCTCCCCGCTGAGCAGAGAGCCCGATGCAGGGCTCAATCCCAGGACCCCGGGATCATGACCTAAGCTGAAGACAGAGGCTTTAACCCACTGAGGCACCCAGGCACCCTGTTCGTTTCCTTTGAAATGAATAACCCATTGTGTGATGCAGCCAAGCTTTTGGTTTGCAAAGCGGCCTCTACACATGTAGGACAGGGACAGGCAGAAGAATGAGGCAAACCACTGCAGATTAGTAGGTGGCAGTATAATACACAAAGGAATTTAACTTGCAAGGCTTGTCTTAAGCAACTGCAAGATGAGTAGATCTCTTCACCCATCTGCCAGAATATTAAAAGTTTATACAGAGGCCTTCACTGTGTTCAATTATGTATACTGTTCAGATGGTCTCAACAACACATTGCTCTCTCAAGGCTGTGTCCTTGAAAACAGCTCTCTCTGTGGGAACAGTGGGCAGAATGTATATTGCAAGGATAGGGGAGGGGCTGCAGAGCCTCTAATTGCTTGGGTCCAGTTCTCTGGCCAACCAGCAGTAATGTCCTCTCAATGACCTTCCCAACACAGGCTCACTGTAATTCATGAGAATTCATTCAGGAAGTGTTGGATTCCATTGTGAACTTGCAGAGACCCTATTCCCAAGCCATCTGTCTTGTTTGTTTGCCTGTGGCAAGTGTGACTGGGAGAAGCAAATCTCTGAAGACCAAGGCAGCCATTACCGATTTGTAATTTTTCAAGTCCCCAAAATGTCACTGTAAGGCCTTTAAGTGTTTTCTGTATTTGGGTTTGTGGTGGTTGCTTTTAATACTGCTGTGACTATGTAGAAGCAATGGCCAGTTTTATGAATGCAATGAAAATGTGAGCACCTCTCACATGTAATCTGGTTGCATATAAAGTGGAAACTTTGACTTCAGTTGTAGACCGTACAGAACAAGTGTGTAGCCTTGTTATCAGGTGCTGGTATGTGAGGAGTCCTGGTTATTCCCAGTGACTTGCCAGAACCTGCTATGCACAGTGCATCTCCCAGACAAGGGGGCAAGGGACATTTCCACTACTTTTCTCATTTTCATTGCAAGCCAGGGAGGGATTCCCTGGTGTCTCTGGGGCCAGTTGTAGGCATATAACTGTCTGGTTGTCTTTGCTCTTACAGTTCCCCATGCTACACGGATAACTTCTGTCCTGCTGAATCACAAAAGACTTTAATAGTCTCTTTTATTATTATCCCCATTTTGGGAATAAAAATATATGTGAATTGAAAAGACATTTGCACATGACTCACCACTCCTGCTTCTCCTAGAAATTGAACATTGAATTGAGGGCTAGAGGAAGTATGTGAAAGATGTTCAGATAATTTATCCTTCAAACTGGTATGGTTTGAGAAGGAAATGGGCAGCAGATATAAACCTAGGACTTGTGCTCATTTTGCTTATCTGAGAAGGTTTTGCTTGTGTATTCCCTGATTTCTCAAAATACTAACTGTGGTTGGATGGTTGTTACCCAAATACTGTCAGAAGTCTAGAAGTGACAGGATGTGTGGGTATCATGACCACCTTTCTGGGGGCTTTGGAAATCAGTGTCTTAGATAGAATTTGTTGCTTCTCCATTGCAGAGTTGTCTTTCAGCCTTACATGGAGAAGCTATCTTTGAAAATCAGTCTTCTCATTATACTTGTTTCTCTTGGTGACCTGTATTTAAAAATACTGAACTGACTCCATAAGCTAGGGCCAGCTCTTTTGGTCTGTGAGACATAGCCTCAAGTTCCTCTGTATTTCAGTTTTTAAAAATGTAAGTGACCCAAGGTGTGTCTCGCAAAATATCACATCTGTAAAATTTTAAAAATTATAATATAGCTGTTTAAAATTCATTTTCTTTGGATTTATAATACATGTACAAACAACCTGACTACAGTAGCTGAAGGTGCCTCTGGCTCCTGTGGGCTTATTACATTTAGAAACCTAAGATGTGGTTGGAGTCTGTGGAGATAGCTGAGTAAGAGGACACTAAGCTCACCTTGTCCCATGGATACAGCTAAATAATACCCACATCAGCATAAATAACCCCCCAAATGACCCAAGGACTGGCAGAACAAACATAACAACCAAAGATAGAGACTAGGCCACATAGAAGAAGGTAGAAAACATGGAGATACAGTTTGAGAGCAAAACGGACCTTAGCTCTCTATGGAGCTCAGGTCAGCTCTCTATGGAGCTTAGCTCAGATGGAGCCTGGGTCTTTGAGATGGATGAGAAAGACACTGTCACACCAGAAAACCCATGTGGAGAAGACATTTGGCTTTGACAGAGAGAGGGGCTGAATTTCATGAGTTCTTACAACAAGCAGGATTTAAAGCCTGAAATTTTAAAAATCAACAGGCTCCACTTCAGGATATCTCAGAAGGCTTTAGCAAGCTAAGTCCCCACCCTTAAAAAGAAAGCACAACAAACAGCCAGCAGAGATACAGCATAGAAGTAGCAATAGGGGCACACTGGAGGGAGAATGATTTACTCATCTCAGAGCCAGTCCCAAAGAGACAAGGATCACAGGGAGACCCCTCCAGGAAAAGAGGAGCTGGCACATGCTATTTCTCTCCCTTGCCCTTCAGCATAAACACAGGAACACATGCAGGAACCAGGATGGCACCAACACTCACTATATAACATGCTTACCCCAAGACCTGCCCCCGACACTTGGGCAGATCTGCCCTTTCCACTAAAGATTTCCTCAGTCCCAGTACTGCAGCACCCAGGAGACCAGTGCAAGCCTCACCAGTACCCCATCTCCTGACCAGCTTCTTTTGCAGGGATCATTTCTGGTGCCAGTAGTGGCAGGTTGCTCTTCACAAGCTGGTTAGGTATGCACTGGTTAGTGGATACCTTGTTAAAATGTGTCCCACCAAGCCAGGGACCAAACACTGCCCATGGCAGGAAAAAAGAGCCTCCACAGACAACCGGACTGAAGGAAAAAGAGGCCAGGACTACAGTAAGGCACACACAACACACATAGGAGACACCCATGAAGCACCAGATCCTGAGGAACAAGGTACACTGCACTCAAGGCACCAAAGGACCTCTTCTTCATAAGTCCATTCCTTTCAAGAGAAGATGTAGCTGCCTTCCCTAACACAGAGAAACAGATACAGAGAGTTAGACAAAATGAGAAGACAGAGGAATATATCTCAAACAAAATAATAGGACCAAACCACAGCAAGAGACCTAAGTGAAACAGAGATAAGCAATAAGTAATATGTCTGATAGAGAATTTAAAAATAATGATCATAAAGATACTCCTGGATGTGAGAAAAGAGTGGAGAATGTCAGACATTTAACAAAGAGATTAAAAAAAAGAACCAATCAGAGATGAAGAACACAACGAATGAAATTTGGTAGTACAGTTGATGGAGTAAATAAGCTAATGGAATCAGAAGAATGAATTAATGATCTGGAAGACAGAGGAATGGAAAGTAATCAAGCTGAACAAATGAGAAGGAAAAAAATTACACAGACTGAGAATAGCCTTAGGGAACTCAGTGACTCCATCAGGTAAAATAACTTTTGTACTATAGGGATCCCAGAAGAAGAAGAGAGAGAAAGAGGGGCAGAAAATTTACTTGAAGAAATAATAGCTGAAAACGTCCCAAATCTGGGGAAGTAAACAGATATCCATATCCAGGAGTCACAGAGATACCCACCCCCAAAATCAGCACAAAGAGATCCCCAACAAGGCACAGTAATTAAAATGACAAAAAATAGAGATAAGGAAAAAAAATTTAAAGCACCAAGAGAAAAGAGTTACATACAAGGAAAATCCCATAAGGCTTTCAGCTGATTTTTCAGAGAAACTCTGCAGGCCCAAAAGGAGTGGCATAATATATTCAAAGTGCTAAAAGGGAAAATCTGCAGCCAAGAATATTCTGTCCAGCAAGGCTATCAATCAGAATAGAAGGAGAGAGAAAGAGTTTCTGAGACAGACAAGAACTAAAGAAGACACCTGCAGATTGAAAGTTCAGAGATGGAGAAACATTTATCATACAAATGGATGTCAAAAGAAAGAAGGGGTAGTGGTACTTATATCAGACAATGTAGACTTTAAAACAAAAACTATAACAAATAACAAAGGACACTGTATAATAAAAAAGGGACAATCTGACAAGAAGGTAAACAATGCCAATATTTAAACACCTAACATGGGAGCATCCAAATACATAAAGCAGCTAATAACAAACATAAAGGAAGTAATCAAAAGTAACACAATAATAGTAGTGGACTTTAACACCCCCCCCAACCTTGATGGACAGATCATCCAAACAGAAAACCAGCAAGGAACGAGTGGCTTTGAATTGCGGCACACTGGAACAGATGGATTTAACAGATACATTCAGAACATTTCATCCTGAAACAACGCACATTGTTTTAAAGAGCACATGGAATAGATCACATAATCTATAATAATCACAGAATAGAATACAGAATAAATTGCATTGAAGGTCACAAAACAAGTCTCAACAAATTCAAAAAGATCAAAGTCATACCATGCATCTTTTCTGACCACACTGTTATGAAACTAGGATTCAGGCATAAGAAAAAATCTGGAAAGACCCAACACTGAAATTAAACAACATGCTACTGAACAGTGAGTGGATCAACCAGAAAATAAAAGAAGATATTAACAAATACATGGAAACAAATGAAAATGAAAACACAATGGTCCAGAACCTTTGAGATGCAGCAAAAGCAGTCCTGAGAAGGAAGCTTATAGCAATACCTCAAGAAGCAAGAAAAATCTCAAATAAAGAAATCTAACTTTGTACATAAAGGAGCTAGGAAAAAAGAACAAATAAAACCTTAAACTATCAGAAGAAAGGAAATAAAGATTAGATCAGAAATAAACAAAAAAGAAACTAAAAAACAATAAAACAAATCAATGAAACCAGGAGCTGGTTCTTTGAAAGGTTCAACAAAATTGATAAACCTCTAGCCAGACTCATCAGAGAGACAAAGAGAGAGGACCCACTCAGCGTAATCTCCTCCTTTCCTGTCCGTGTTGATACAAAAGTTGAGTATTCATCCTTTCTGATAGAGGCATAATACTCCATTGTATATATGGACCATATCTTTTTTATCCATTCATCTGTTGAAGGGCATCTTGGCTTTTTCCACAGTTTGGTGACTGTGGCCATTGCTGCTATGAACATTGGGGTACAGATGACCCTTCTTTTCACTACATCTGTATCTTACGGTTTCACTTACTTGTGGAGCATAAGGAATAACACAGAGGACATTGGGAGAAAGAGAGGAGAATTGAGTTAGGGGAAATTGGAGGGGAAGAAAAACCATGAAAGACTGTGAACTCTGATAAACAAACTGAGGGTTTTGGATGGGAGGTGGGGAGGAGATTGGGTGAGCCTGGTGGTGGGTATTAAGGAGGGCATGTATTGCATGGAGCACTGGGTGTGGTGCATAAACAATGAACCTTGGAACACTAATAAATAAATAAATAAATTTTAAAAATCATAATAAATTTAAAAAAGAGAGAGGACCCAGATAAATAAAATCACAATGAAAAAGGAGAAATACCAACCTACCCCACAGATGTATAAAAAATTGTAAAAGAATATAATGAAAAATTATATTCCAATAAATTGGACAATCTAGAAGAAATGTATAAATTCCTAGAAATGTATAGTGTAACAAAACAAAAGCAGTAAGAAATAGAAAATTTGAACAGACCAAATACCAGCAACGAAATTGAATCAGTAACTTAAAAAATGGTTAAACAGGTGAATTCTACCAAACATTTAAAGATGAGTTAATACCTAATCTTCTCAAATGATTCCAACAAATAGAAGAGGAAGGTAAGCCATCAAATCCATTCTGTGAGTCCAATATCACCCTGATATGAAAACCAGATAAAGTCACAACAAAATAAGAGAACTATAGGCCAATATCACTGATGAACAGAGATGCAAAAAATCTCAACAAAATACTAGCAAACCAAATCCAACAATACGTTAAAAAGAAATCGTTCACCATGATCAAGTGAGATTTATTCCCGAGATACAAGAGTGGTTCAACATTTGCAAATCAATCAATGTGATATACCACATCAATAAGAGGATAACCACATAATCATTTCAATTGTTGTAAAAAAAAAAAAAAAGCATTTGACAAAGTACAACATCCATGATAAAAACCCTCAAAAAAGTAGGTTTAGAAGGAACATACCTCAATGTAATAAAGGCCTTATATGAAAAACCCACAGCAAACATCATACTCAGTGGGACATATTGAAAGCATTTCCCCTAAGGTGAGGATCAAGAAAAGGATGTCCACTATCAACACTTTGATTCAGTATGATACTATAAATCCCAGTGACAGCAATGAGACAACAAGAAGAAATAAAAGGCCTCCACATCAGTAAAGAAGAGGTAAAACTTTAATTGCTGGTGACATGATTCTATATGTGGAAAACCTGAAAGACTTCATGACAAAACTACTAGAACTGATGATGAATTCACTCAAGTTGCAGGGTACAAAATTAGTGTGTGCAAATCTGTTGCATTCCTATATACTAATAATGAAACAGCAGAAAGTAAAATGAGGAAACAATCCCATTTACAGTTCTACCAAAAATAATAAATTATCTAGGGATAAACTTGTCCAGACTCTACTCTGAAAACTATAAAACACTGATGAAAGAACATGAAGATGACACAAACAAATGGAAAGGTATTTCATGTTCATGGATTGGAAGAACAAATATTGTTAAAAATGTCTATACTACCCAAAATAATCTATAGATTTAAAGCAATCCCTACCAAATATCAATAGCATTTTTCACAGAACTTGGAACAACAATCCTAACATTTGTATGGAACCACAAAAGACCACAAATAGCCAAAGCAATGTTTAAAAAGAAAAACCGGTACCTGGGTGGCACAGTGGGTTAAGCATCTGACTCTTGATTTCAGCTCAGATCATGATCTCAGGGCTGTGGGATTGAGCCCCATGCTGGGCTCCATACTCAGTGCAGAGTCTGCTTGAGTTTTTCTCTCCCTCTCCCTCTGCTCCTCCTCTCCATGCACTCTATCTCTAAAACAAATGTCTTCAAAAAAAAAAAAAAATCAAAACTGGAGCTATCACAATTCTAGACCTTGAGTTATATTACAAAACTGAAGTACTCAAAACAGCATGGTAGTGGCATAAAAACAGATACATAGATCAATGGAACAGAAGAGAAAACCCAGAAATAAACCCACAATTATATGGTCAATCAGTTTTCAACAAAGGAGGAAAGAATATACAATGGGAAACTCTCTTCAACAAATGTTGCTGGGAAAAATGGACAGCTATATGGAAAAGAATGAACCCAGACAACTTTCTCTCACCATACACAAAAATAAACTCAAAATAGATTAAGAACCTAAATGTGAAACGTGAAGCTATAAAAACCCTAGAAATGAGCAGAGGCAGTAATGTATCTGACATTGGCTATAGCAACATTTTTCTAGATATGTCTCCTGAGACAAGGGGATTAAAAGCAAAAATATTGTGACTACTTCAAAATAAAAGTTTCTGCATAGTGAAAGAAACAATCAACAAAACTAAAAGGCAACCTATGGAATGGGAGAAGATATTTGAAAATGACATGTCCAGTAAAGAGTTAGTATCTAGTATATATAAAGAAATGATACAAGGGTGCCTGGGTGGCTCAGTGGGTTAAGTATCTGCCTTTAGCTCAGGTCATGGTTCCAGAGTCCTGGAATCAAGCCCCACATCATGCTCCCTGCTCAGTGGGGAGTCTGCTTCTCCCTCTCCCTCTGCTGCTCCCCCTGCTTGTGTTTTCTCTCACTCTCTGTCAAAATAAATAAATAAATTTTTTTTAAGATCCTGATACAACTCAACACACAAAAAACAAATAATCTAAATAAAAAATAGGCAGAAGACATGAGCAGACATTTCTCCAAAGAAGACACACATATGACAAATGAAAGACAGACTCTTGCTGAGATGCTCATATCACTCATCATCAGGGAAATGCAAATCAAAACCATAATGAAATATCACCTCACACCTGTCAGAGTGGCTAAAATCAGCAACACAGAAACAAATGATGGTGAGGATGTGGAGAAAAAGGAACCCTAGTGCAGAGTGGTGGGAATGCAAAGTGGTATAGCCATGGGGAAACACCATGGAGATTCCTCAGAAAGTTAAAAATAGAACTACCCTCTGATCCAGTAATCACTCAACTGTGTATTTACCCCCAAAATACAAAAGCACTAATTTGAAGGGATACATGCACCCTGTGTTTATTGCAACATTATTTACCATAGTCAAATGTTGGAAATAGCCCAAGTATACACTGATGGATGAGTGAACAAAGAATATGTGGTATATATACAATGAAATATTATTCAGCCATAAAGGAATGAAATCTTGCTATATGCAATGACATGGATGGAGCTAGAGAATATAACACTAAGCAAAATAAATCAGTCAGAGAAAGACAAATATGATATGATCTCACTCATATGTGGAATTTAAGAAGCATAACAAATGAGCAAGCAAAAAGATAGACAAACCAAGAAGCAGATTCTTAACTATAGAAAATAAACTGATGATTATTAGAAGGGTTGTGGGGGGGATGGATTAAATAGGTGATAGGGATTAAATAGTATACTTACCCTGTTGAGCATGGAGTCGTGTATAGAATTGTTGAATCACTCTATTGTACACATGAAACTAATATACTATATACTAATATAATATAATG
>RCUC01083169.1:0-12640 GCA_003697995.1 Taxidea taxus jeffersonii
TCATTGATACCGTTGACTTCAACATGTGGTTTCCACAATTGTATCGAGAGAGAAAGATTGAGGAGTATTAAATAGGCCTGGTTTTGGCCAGCTAGGAAGAGAGTAATATCATTTCTGCTTATATTACATTGGCCAGAACCTAACCACATGGACCCAGCCTACCTTTGAGTGAGACTGGGAAACACAGTCCTCCTGAGTGCCCAGAAAGAAGAAATGGAAATGGTGAGCATCTTTATTCAAATGGAAGACTTCATTGAGACTAGAAGTTCTAGAAGATCTCTATGCAAATAATTTTTCACCAGTAATTAGAATATTAAATATAGTCACATTAGCAGAATGTACATTCTTCTCAAGTGCACATGGAACCTTCTCCAGGATAAATCACATGACAGGTCACAGAAAAAGTCTTAACAAATTTAAGAAGATTAAAATCATAACAAGGAGCATTTGACTGAAATCATAACAAGGATCTTTTCCAACCACAATGGAATGAAAGTAGAAATCAACAGCTGAAGGAAAACTAGAAAATTCACAAATGTGTGGAAACTAAACATACTTTGAACAACCAGTGGGTCAAAGAAGAAATCAAAAAGTAAATTAGAAAATACTTTGAAACAAATGAAAATACAATACACCAAAACCTATGGGATGTAGCAAAAGCAGTATTAAGCAGGAATTTTACAGCAATAGATATTTATACCAAAAAAGAAGATTTCAAATTACCTAACTTGACATCTCAAGCAACTAGGGAAAAAAAAAAGAACTAAGCTAAAAGTTAGCAAAAGGGTAGAAATAATAAAGATTCAAGCAGAAATGAAAGATAATGGAAAAAACCAATGAGACTAGGAGTTGATTTTTGGAAAAGATAAAATTAACATGACTAAGGAAAAAAAGAATTAAGAGAGATTTATTTATTTATTTATTTTAAGAGAGATTTAAAAAGAAAAAAAGATTTAAAAAGAAAAAGATTTAAAAAGAAAAAAGAGGATTGAGAGAGAAAAAAAGAGAGAATTAAGATCAGAAATGAAAAAGGAGACGTAATTGATGTCATGGGGGGTGTGGAGAAGGGCCCTTAGACATTACTATGAACAGTTATCCTTTATCAAAGTGTATAACTGAGGCAAAATTAATGAATTCTGAAAAGCATACAACCTACCAAGACTGAATCATGACTAAGAAGTCTGAATAAACCAATAATTGGTAAGGAGATTGAGCCAGTCATCCAAAGCTTCCCAGCAAAGAAACACCCAAGATCAGAGGACTTCATTAGCAAATTCTACCAAACATTTAAAGAAGAATTAATGTCATTTTTTTAGGAATCAGGAACAAAGAAAGAATGTGAATTCTCAGCAGTTCTATTCAGCATAGTGCTAGAAGCCCTAGCCAGAGAAATTACACAAGAAAAAGAAATGAAAGGCATTCAAATCAGAATGGAAGAAGTAAAATTATCTTTGTGTAGATGACATAACCTTATGCAGAAAACCCTTCTCAAGACTCTCTACCCCTCCCCCCAAAAAAATCCTCTTAGAACTAATAAGTGAGTTCAACAAGGTCGCAGGATACAGAATCAATATACAACAGTAAGTTGTGTTTTTATACATTGAAAACAAACTTTGTGAAAGAGAAATAAACAACCCCATTTATAATAACATAAAAAAAAAAGTACTTAGGAATAAACTTAACTGAGGTAATGAAAGACTTGCATGCTGAAAACTGGATAAAGATTGTTTCTTTCTTCCTCCTTCCACATAATAAATAAACTTGTTAAAAAAAACCTCTGTTTTAATGAAAGAAATAATGGGGATGATTTTGATAATAGGAGGGGTGGCTTTGGCAGGAAGGTAAAATGTAATGAGTGTGGGCTCTCATCAGCATGGTTCAAATTCTGACTCTTACTTACCAGTGGGATGACTGCGGGCAGTACCCTAAAATGCTCAGTGCCTCAGTTTCTTCATCTGTAAAATAGAGATTATGATCATAATAATACCTACCTGTATTAGTTTTACATTTCTGTCATAACAGATTACCACAAATGTAGTGGCTTAAACAACTCAGATTTATACAGGTCAGAAATCTGACATGGGTCTCATTGGGCTAAATTCAAAGGATTAGCAAGGCTGTATTCTTTTCTGGAGGCTCTAAAACATAATTTGTTCCCTTGCCTTTTCCAGTTTCTAGAAGTTGCTTTCTTTCTTGACTCATGGCCTTCTTCCATCTGAAAAGCCAGAGTGGCCAGTTCAGTCTTCCTCACATTATAGTACTGACTTTGATGCCCTCTTCTGCTTCACAGGACCATTGCGGTTCCATTGGTCCAGCAGGATAATTCAGAATGATTTCTCTATTTTAAGACCATTGGATTAACAATTTTAATTCCATACACCCCTTTAATTCCCCTTTGTCATGTAACATAATATAATCATAAATTCCAGGGGTTAGGATATAGACACCTTATTGGGGGTAGAGGAGGGAGGGGCATTACTCTGCCTATCACAGTATCATGGGACTGTTGTGACAGTTAAATAAGATGGCTTCTATAATGGCTTAGAACAGAGCCAGTCATGTAAGTAAATGCTCATAAATGCCAGACATAACCCCATTATGTGGTACCATTTCATGAAGTTGTTTTGCAGAGGTGCAAGCTTCTGGCAGTTGGGTCTTGAGGAAGAATCCCATGCTTCCTCCCTCTTACTGGTAGAAGTGATGATAAAAGGGTATAGATAGGAAAAAGAGCCAGTTCCTCTTTAAGGCCTGCACTCTGCTTTCCAAAGCCAAAACTTAAAGCCTGAAATCCCTTTGGAATTGTATGATTCTCCAAAGAAAACGTATGGTTTGGGCAAAGGGAATTTTATGAATAACAAGAATGAAACAAATGGGGTTAGGTCCAAGAAGATAGCATTATCCTCACAGGAAAATAGCCAGTGGAAAGGTAAGGAGCCACCCACTCCAGGATGTTATTAGCCCATGTGAGAGATGGAGTCCAGAGTGTGGACCCTGGACCACTTCAAGCCTTAGTTTCCCCATTTATTTTATGTGAGTAAGAATAATACCTACCTTAACATGAGATGAAGACTAACATAGCCAAAGTAACTTGGCACAAGGGGGGCCTGGCAGTAAGTGCTAGATCAAGGATAGATCTGGGATGTTTTGTAAGTACTCAGGACCTTGTTGAAAATAATTAGAATTGAAAGAGCCATTCTGCTAGTCTGGGGCCAAGCTAGCAGGATTCTGAGCATTATTTTCAAAATCCTATTCTCATGTAGTTAAATCTCAGAGTGAATGTTTATTCCATTAAACATTCCTCCCCAGATTGCATCATATGTAATTATGAGATGAAAATGTCTGGAGAATGAAAGTAGCCATTGTTCAAGTTTTACGCAGGTGATGATAGTTTTTGAGTCTTCTTTGTGGGGCGGTGGATGGATTTGTTGTTTAGGGTGGATTACAACAAATGGGCCAAGGGACAGAGAGCAGAGAGCCCCAATTTCTTGGCTGGAAAGAAATAACGTTGTAGGACCTGGACTCAGCAGGAGTAATATCTTGGGCTGTTTTCATCCCATGGCAGGAGTGACTGAAGATAAAGACAAAGACGATGAAAGAGAAGATGATATTTAATATCACCAGGCCAGGAAACAAGAGTGCTGTTGTTTGCACACAGTCTTTGTTCATCCGTGTGAGATTAGCAATGGTATTAGTTTGTTCAAGGTTGTTGTTCAGAAGGAAACTCATCAAAACTAGAGCTCTTTCATTTAAGGAGCACATTGTACTGGCTCTGGCGCTGGGGTGGAGGGGGAGTGGCCACGTATGTACTCCATGGCCAAGGATCCTTCCAAGCGAGCTGTCTTCACAGGATGGCTTACCCAGAGGACAAACTGTAGAAGCCACCCTTGCCTGCCTCTTAGCTACTGTCAGGCTTGATGGACCCCAAGATTCTTTAGATTTTGAATGGCAAGAGCAATGACCATGCTTAGAAAGTGGAAACCGGGGGGCACCTGGGTGGCTCAGTGGGTTAAGTCTCTGCCTCCGGCTCAGGTCATGATCTCAGGGTCCTGGGATTGAGCCCCACATCAGGCTCTCTGCTCAGAAGGGAGCCTGCTTCCTCCTCTCTCTCTGCCTCCTTCTCTGCCTACTTGTGATCTCTATCAAGTAAATAAAAAAAAATAAAATAAAAAAAGAAAGTGGAAACCGGGAAGGTCAATGAGTCTCATCTAGAACTATTGTGATTCAGCCCCACTTGTCCAGGTTCAAGATACGTCCACACTTTTGGCAAAAATACTGCAACCATGGGCCACCAGGCCAGCGTCTTAGCTCTAGAGCACTTATGCTTATCATCACGCGGATGACAGCAATGCTGCATTATCACACAGACAATTAACAGTAAACAAAACAAAACAAAAAACAACACCTGAACTTAGGAAAACTTTTTATTAGGAGTAGACTCCTAATAAGTGCAAAATAGTTCAAAGTGTTCCCATGTACCCTTCCCCTAACTTCCTCCAGCTGATACAGTCTTAAAATAAGCACAGTTAATTAACTTTTGAATGACCTTATATACTCAAAGTTTCAAAAATACGTGTGATAAGACACGAAAAGCTTAAGTGTACAACTCTTATGATTTTTTTTTTAAACCAAGTGACCACTCTTGTGTAAACATCACAGACATCAAGATAACCTACCGGCACCTCCAAAGCTTCCTTCATCACACATCCTTGTAGTCATTCTGGACCCTGAACATAATTACTTTTCTGAAGTCTATCACCCTGGACGTTTTACCTATTACTGATATATACTGGTGTAAATATACTCTTCTGTGTTTAGCTGGTATCTACTCCCATATATACTCTTCTGTGTTTGGCTTCTTTTGATCAGTATTTTGCTGTGGGGGCCAGTGGTTGGTTCTTATCATCACCGTGTTGTACGGATAGACCATGATTTACTTATATCTTCTAGTGTAGATGGATACACAGATTATTTCCAATTTTGGCTATTTCTAATGATGCTGCTATAAAAATTATTCTGCTCGCCTTTATTGCACACTTGGGCACACATTTATGTTGGGGATGTCCCTGAGAGTAGAATTGCTGGCTCATCAGGTAGGCATACATTAAGCCTTAGTAGATACTGCCAAAGAGTTTTCCAGAGTGATTGCAACAATGGGAGTTCTAGTTCTTCTCCAACACCTAATATCCAACACCTAATATCCCCAGTGTTTTTAATTTTAGCCATTCTGGTGTGTCTGTGTTTTAGTATCTAAGGGTCATTTTGTTTTGCTTTTCTGTGATGACTCATATTTATGAGCTTTTCATATATTCATTAGCTATTTGAAAGCCTTTGTGAAGTTTCTGTTCAGGTTTCTTGCCCATTTAAAAATTTATTATTTTACTTTTTGCTGTTTTATAATGGCTTCCTTATATGTTGTAGACATTGGTTATTTATTACCTATGCATACTGCAGATATCTTCTCCCACTCTGTGGCTTCTTCTCTATTATAATGCTATCCTTTGATAAATAAAGTTTTAAATTTTGATGAAGTTCAATATATCATTCTTTCCCTTTATGGATACCTATGGAAATGAATTTTTTAATGTGCAATTTAAGATATTTCCCCACCCCAAAGGTGGATGATTTTCCCCATTCTATCTCCTAGAAGCTTTGTTATTAAGCTTATTATCAAAATTTGCTATTAAGAGTCATCTGGAATTAGTTAAGGTTAATTTTTCTCCAGATGGATAGAATGCATTCCTATACAAATTTTGGAATCAACCTATTGATTTGCATAAAATATCCTGCTGGGACTTTGAGATTGAATTGAGTGTGAAAATCAACTTAAGAACTGACACATTTTTACAGTATTGAGTCTTCTAATCTGTGGACTGGGTCCATCCCTTTACTATTTTATTTCTGCAATATTTTGTAGTTTTTTGTGTTAACAGGTCTTACACATCTTTTCTTTTTTCTTTTTTTAGATTTATTACCAAGTATTTGAGGAATTTTGCTATAACTATAAACAATATGGTTTAAAGATATTTTATATTGACCTTGTGTCCCAGGACTTCATTAAGTTCATTTACTAACTCTAATTGTTATGATCTCTATATCCTTTTTGATTTTCGGGGTGCATAGCCATTTTATTTTGAATAATAATCTGTTTTATTTCCTCCTTTTCGATCAATATACCTTTATTTCTTTGCCTTGCCTTGTTGCCTGGCTAGGAGCACCAGCATAATGCTGCCAGGACAGGGATTAGCAGAAGAACAGGGTAAACATTAATGGTCATGTTCTCATCATTAAGTATTTATATTGCTATTTATTTTTGTACATCTTCTTTTTGAGGTTGGAAGTGCTATTCTATTCCTAACTTGGTAAGAATTTAGCTTTATAGATGTTGAATTTTATCTAGCACTTCTTTGGCATCTATTGAAATTACCATATTATTTTTTTCTTCTTAATCTTTTAATGTCTTGGATTACATTGTTTAATTTTCAAATGTTAAACTAACCTTGCATTTGTGGCATATAACCAACTTGGTCATATTAAGCTTTTATCTTTCACTGAATTAGATTTGCTGTGATTTTAAGAACTTTGTATCTATGTTCAGGAAAGATACTGGTCTGAAATTTTCTTTTTTGTAAAGCTTTTTTCAGATTTTTGATTAGAGTATGCTGGCCTCAAATTGAGCTGGGCAGTGTTTCTTCTTTTTTCTGTTCTCTGGAAGGATTTGTATAAGATTATTCTTTCTTCCTTAATTGTATGGAAGAATTCAATGTTGAGACCACAAGGGGCTGTAGTTTACTTTGAGGGAAAATTTTTCATTATAGATTCAATCACTTTAATAGATGTAAGGCTATTCCAATTTTTAAATTTCTTCTTTAATCGGTTTTGGTAAGTTGTACTTTTGAAGGAATGTGTCCATTTCTCTCAAATTCTCTTATTTATTGGCCTAAAGTTGTTTATAAAGTCCCTTCATTTAAAAAAAAAAAAAAAAGATCTATAGAACTTTCCTTTTTCCATTCTTAATGTGGTTAGCTTATGTTTTCACTCATTTTTTCTTAACCTATCTTTTTAAGGATTCATCAATTATTGGATTTTCAAGAAGCAACTTTTGATATTGTACATCTGTTTCCTGTGTCATTGACGCTATTCTTATTTTTTTGTTTCCTTTCTACTTTATTTGGGTTCACTTTGACACTTGTTGAAATGGAATCTTAGATCATTGATTTTCAGCCTTTTGTCTTTTTATCATATGCATATAGAGCTATCCTTTAGTTGCTTTAGCAATATCCTGCATGTTTTTATATATCATATTTCCTTATCTTTGAATTAAAACTATTTTCTAATTTTCATTGTGAATTTTTTTTTTTTAGTTCCATGGGCTATTTAAACATATTACTTAATTCTGAAGCAATTTGGATTCCAAATTTTCTAGTTAATATTTTATGATTTTTAGCTTATTCCACTGAAATGTGGAATAGCTTCTGTATGACTTTCATCCTTTCAAATACATTTAGACTTGCTTTAGAGACGAGCATATGATGTATTTTTGTTAATGAACTTGAGAACTTGTAAAAAAAAATGCATTCTGCAGTTGTTGGATATACTGTTCTCTATATGTCAATTTGGGTCCAATTGGCTAATGGTGATATTCAGATCTTCGGTGTCTCTACTGATTGCTTTGGTTGCTTATTCTATCAGTCACAGAGAGGTGTTTTAAAGTCCCCCATTTTGATGTATTTCTCTATTTCTCCCTTTTGTTCAGTTTTTGTTTAATACATTACTATGTCTCAGTTATTCTCAGTATATAAATGTAGGATTGTCATATTTTCCTGTTGAATCAATCCTTTTATTATTACATTTATTAAAAAATAGTTATTGTTATTTATAATCACATTGGATTACAAGGCTTGAAAGTGAAAACATGACGTGATTTACTAAAAGATAGTTAATATTCAATGTAACTATTGATATATTTGAGCTTAATGTACCATCTTGCTTATTTGTCCAATCTGTGCTTAGCTTCTTTTTTCTTCTTTAGTTAATTAATCTGAAAGAAGGTAAAAAATGTTTTATTTTTCTGCTTCCTTCTCTATTAGCTTGCTAGTAATGCATTATTGTATATTTATTTTGGTGTTATCCTAGACATTTTAACACTGATTCTTAATTTATTAGATGCTAACTTAAATTATTACTTCTACCATTTTCCAGATAATGTACCTACCTAAAAGTAGTTTAAATCTATTTTACCCCTCCTGCCTTTCATGATGCTATTTAAATACAAAACCATGATTATTGTAATTTTAATTACTTAGATTTTACTCATATAGTTTTTTCCCCCTTTCTGTGTTATTAATTGCTTCCTACATTATCATGCTAGCTACTGGGATCATTTTTCTTTCTGCCTAAAGCATTTGTCTGAAGATGTTCAAATTTTTGCTTTCATTTTAAAGGATGCTTTTTCTGACTATAAAATTCTAGTTTAAGACTTAGACTCTTTTAGTCCTTTAAATATGTGTTCTGTTCTCTCTACCCTTCTTTGTTTCTGTTGAGAAGACCATTGTGTCTTATTGTTGCTCTGTGGAGAGTTCTGTCTTCTTTAGCTGGGTTGGAGATTTTTATCTCTAGTTTTTAGAATTTTTATTATGTTATGTATAAATATGTTTTCATTTTGTACTCATTCTACTTGGAGTGTGTATATCTTCTTGAATCTATAGCTGTATGTTTATCATGAGTTGTGTAAAATTTTGGCCCATTTTCTTCAAATATTTCCTTTGTCCCATTATTTCTCTTACTTCCTTTGGAATTCCAATTACATCTCAGAATGTTTAATCAGATCACATACTTGCTTTCTTGCTCTCTTTTTATTTTCCATTATTTTTCCCTCTCTGCCATTCAATCTGGATATTTTCTACTGACTTATTCTTCAGTTCATTAATCTTCTCTTGTAGAGTGTCTAATCTTCTATTAAACCCATATGTGGAATTCTTAATTTCAGTTTTCAGTTCTAGAATTCCATTTTTTCTTTTTAACCCTTCATCTTTTCATTTGTTTTCTTTGATATTTTAACCATAGATATTTTAGAGTCCATGCCTGATTAAAATCTGTATCACCTTTAAGTCTTTTTTTTTCTCTCTTGATTTTCAGTTATTTGACTATTTCTTGGCATGCCTGACCATTGTTGAGGCTTTGGATATCCTTACCTTCCTCTTGAAAGGAGTAAGTAGTATGGTAGGCAGATAGAATATAGGAAGAGTACCTAGATCCAATTATGACCAGCTCATTTATGCTTTGTCCTTACTTTTAAGGCATAGCCCTTTTAGGGGTTTCACATGATGAAAGCCTGTGTCCTCTGCATGTGCCCCTCTTTTTTGGTGAACACTTAACTTCAATTTTTGATTTCATAGCATTTGGCAACTGCCAAATTCTCTGCTTAATATTTCAAACTCTAATCAGCTGTTCTTTGCTTGGTTTCATGAAGTCTTGTCTCACACATGTCCAACTTAGGGGTTAGCAAATGCCTTAAGAGATATTGCCTGCATCATATGGAATTAATTCTATAGGGTTCCATTTTATGTGGGATGTTTTCCCTCATGTTGTGGCTTTCTCTCTGGCACTGAACCCAGTTTTGTGTCCCAGTGAGCCTTCCACTAACTCTAGTTCACTGTTTCCTGTTTGGCTTCCCTGTCCTAGCCCAGGAATTGGTAAATAACACCATGAGGGAAAGGACAGTAAATGTAGGGCTTTGCTCCATGTAATTCTCTTCCCTCTAGGATCTGGAACCTTCTAGTTCTGGTTGCCATAGTTGTTCTCTGATTCCTCCATGCAGCTGTTTGTGGTTACAGTTTACCCAATCTTAATGGGTGTTCTTGGTGTTAGGATTCATCTGACAATATCTAGTCTATCATAGCTATTAGATTTTTCTCTAGTTATGCTTTTTAATTTGGTTATAAAAGTTGTTCTCTCAGGAAGCTGGACTCAATCTGTTGATGCTATTTGATTGTGTACAGAGTCACCAGGTAGTACTCAGCATCAGATGCAGCTCTGTTGATGAAATGCTTAGCACAGAGATGCCAGCTTCTTCCATTCGGGGGTTATTGATAGGAGTACTGCCTTTACTTCAGCATGGTCAAGAGGTGGTTCTTTCTAGTATACAAAAGTGTACAAATGCCAATTTTTCAAGGTGCTCTACATTTTAAAAATTAATGTTCATAGAAGCTTTTTAAAATTTTTTACTGACTATGTGTGGGCAGCTTAGGAAGCTTAGAAAGATCTACTTCTTATTTGAAAAATATATACTCTATAGTATTAGCATATTAAAGGCATAGACACCATTTCCCATACTAATGCATTCAGTTTTGCTGTTCTAAATGTTGAGAGTATAGTAATGAACAAGACAGAAAAAATCCTTTGAGGGGACTGATATTTCCTGTGTAATCCACACTAGGGACACCAGGACCATGTACAGAAGACATATTTGTGAAATACTGAGTTGGATTAGTCTCTATGGACAACTGTTGGGCCTTATTTCTGCTCCTATTGGTCTCTGACTCTATTTTTAAAAGGCTAGCTAGAACATGTAGATATGGAAGAGTGTCTAATGGAAATGGTCATTTTGGAGTGTTTTGCTTCCTCTTGGGAATATATCAGATTGAAACAGAATATTTAACTTACCACAGTGAGTCTGACTCTTGGCTATGCATTTTCACACTTTTCAACAACTATTGCTGCATTACTGAAACAAAATTAATTTAAATTCTCTTCAAACCCATCTTTTGGTTTGATTTTCTAAATTGAAACTATCAAGAGATCAAATACCAGTGTCACTGCATTGAAAGATAGGGTACTATGCTTTAAAAACTATCAATCCAGAGGCGCCTGGGTGGCTCAGTGGGTTGAGGCCTCTGCCTTTGGCTCGGGTCATGATCCCAGGGTCCTGGGATCGAGCCTCTCATCGGGCTCTCCGCTCAGCGGGGAGCCTGCTTCCTCCCCCCACACACTCTCTCTCTGCCTACTTGTGATCTCTGTCTGTCAAATAAATAAATAAGATATTTAAAAAAAAAACACCTATCAGTCCATTTGATCTACCGTACAGAACTTGGTTGGCAATTATCCTAAAAGAGTCAACGTGGCAAAAAAAATAAAAAAATCTAGAAAGTCAGTCAATGATTGCATGTAAATATGTCTTTTGATTTTATGTAGCTACGTATTTAAATGACTGCATACATAGCCATATCCATATACCTGTTTGTACATTTTTTTTCATATTCTTGGACCAATATTCCTCTTAGATAATGAGGAAAGGTATATCTTCCTGCACAATCATACTGCCTTCTGGAATAAATGAACACTTAGAACCTATGACATTTTATACTACTACCAATGGCAGTATCAACTGTTATTAGCATTGATAATTGAAACTTGATTTTATCTTTCTCACTTAATGGGTTCAATGGACTTCATTCATCAGAGCTATTTTTGGACACTCTGTATAAACCCAAAAGTTGTTGAGGACCACTTATGTGTTTATACTGTAATGTGATAAAGGCAAGATGACATGTAAATGTGGTTTTTTTAGGTCATAGTCATTTACATCTACTCTTTCTTTAAGGTCATACTATGTGTGCTGATTTTGCCTTTGATACAGAACATGTCCAGGGCTCATAGTAGACCTAGAAGAGTCAGAAGGGTCTGTGATAGTGAAGGATTTTGGAGAATTCTGTATTTGGGGGGAGGAGTATACCACTCATCCTAGGAAAATAACCACAAAGCCCCCATCTCTAAAATTTTTGATTTTCATCAGGACCCAGGACCCTGTGACTATGAGTTAAAATGTTTGAGTCCTCTGACTCTAAATGAGGCAGGACTGTTTAAAGGCAGGTAATGCCTTCTTTGGAGACACTCGAGTATTTAGGCAAACATTTCAGTACAAGCAAAAGTGTGTATAGCAATGGCATGAATCGAAAGCATCACCATGTAATTGAAACTGACTTTGTATTAGGCTCCTTCAATGTCAAGCCCCCCCCTTTTTTCCTTTTTGAGAGCAGCATTTTCCCTCTTATCTTCATTTATGTCTGTGTTTCCTTAATCATCTTCAAATGTTTGTGAGTTGATGTTCACATGTCCCCATTCTGTTTTTTAAATCTCATTTGTTGCCATTTCCCTTTTACGGAGAGAGGAAGCATTCTGTTTAGGCTACATGTTTAAGGGCAAAAAGTGTTTATAGAATCTTCATCTGTTTCCCCTGAGCCTGATCTATCTGATGACATCACTCTATAATTTTACATGATTTGGACAATGCAAAGTGCACAGGGTAGAATATTCAGGCTGGCAAACAGGACATGTTTTTATAATTAGCCAGAGAAATCAGGCTATAGCCTGTGATTCTTTAACAACAACAACAAAAAAGTCCACCTACAAATCCCATGGGAACAGATGGTCCTCACTGATCCATCCTTTGGTGGCCCAAGACTGACTTTGAGGGGTTGCCTAAATGCTTGAGGTTCCGCCTTTGAACTCTGGGTTAAATTTTTGGATCTGGATTAGGTCATTGATAATATCAATGATCAAAGATTTTGGAGGCAACTGAATTAAATCCCCTCCCATCTGGAATTTGGAGACAGTAAGGGAAGAAGTCCCACACTGTCGCATT
>RCUC01083179.1:0-10999 GCA_003697995.1 Taxidea taxus jeffersonii
TGAGTTCAGATTCCTTTCTCCTATAACATCACCATGAAACCTGCCAGGTGGAACTGGTCCCTCCCACCTTTGGTTCAGACTCGAAGCTGGAGCCATCGGGTTCAAACTCGGATCCACCAGCAATTATTGTCATCTCTACCCTCAGGCAGTGTTGGGAAACTGGGTGCTTCTCCCCACCTCCTGCCCTGCAGCCTGGATGCCTGTGGGATGCTCCTCGCTGAGCTCGCACTTCAGACCTAGCCTTGCCCTTCACAGAGCATGGACGTCAGGTCCCATCACTGCCTGATTCAGAATACACTAGAGCTTCTCCTCTCACTCAGAGAAAAACCAGATTCCCCCTGTGGCCTGCACAGTGCTGTGGGATCCAGTCCTCCCACCCTGCTGCTCTCCTGTCACCTCCTGCAAGGCCCCTCCTCCCAGCCACCTCAGATAGCTTTCTGGTCCTGGATCCTGCAAAACCCTTTGTCACCTCAGAGCCTTTGCGTTCTGGGTAGGTTGCCTCTACCCAGAAACCTCTCTAAGGACTTAGGTCACTGCCCAGTGTCACCTGCTCAGAGAAAGTGTCTCATTTTCCTGCAGAAACTCCTCCCTCTACTCTCCAGCCATCATTGATTCAGTCCTTTTGTTCTTTAGACCAAGGATTAGAGCCTGGCATTGTGGGGTGTTCCTGACCAGCCTCCATCACTGCTGTCATCCTGAGTATTCCCATGGCCCCCTGTAAGACTCTCTTTGCTGCCGTGCATTCCACTCTCCCGCCGTGTTCTGTTCCTCCCAGGCAGAGGAGCCCGGATCCTGAAGTTCAAGATACTGTGTGACATTGGTGTGTAAACACAGGAGGGGACCGAGTGAGGATGGCAGCCATCCCCCCAGGGAAGCAGGCCAGGACTGGATCTGGGCCCCCAGGCCAGGGGCTGACATGGGATGCCTGAGTGGGGCAACCCAGCCCCGCACTCCAGTCACGGCCACACAGGAGCACAGGCCCGGGAGTGCCAGCTGGCCTGATTTTTCAAGAGAAGTCGGAAATCTGGATTCCTGATTGAGCTACCCCAATTTCTGCATGTTCACTGGAATCCCTACTGTTAACGTCGTGTAAGCTAAAGAAAAGATGTCTGTGGGCTTGCCGGGGTGACCTCTGACCTCGAAGATGAGGAAGAGGGAAATGGGCACAGGCTGGGGCCCCCGTGGGTGCTGGCATGGAGCAGGGCTGCGAGGGAGCGTGAGCAGCCGAGCAGCTGGAGAGGCTCCTGGTTGGCTACGCCAGAATCCTAGGGAGGAATGGGGTCTGTGGAAGGAGTGGGGGACCCATGCCATGGCCCAGCTGGCCAGCAGCCGCTCCCGGCTGAACGCCTGAAGGTGATGTTAGGGTGTGTGGCCATCCTGGGCTAAAAATAGCAAGGTCACCTTGCAGCAGGGGCCCTGTTTTTGCTTGCAGGTGGAAATACAGTCTGTGTTGGATGCTGCTGTCAGTCAGGAGCTGCATGGTTTATGGGGACAGGTGGATAGCGCTGTTGCCGCCAGGCTGCTAGGGGAGATCAGAACTCTGGTCTCCACCTGCTGGGCCGAGCGGTAGGGCCCGGCTCCCCTCGCCCCCCCGCATGGGTGCTGGGTACACTGCCAGGGTTCCATAGCTCCTCAGCCCTGCCTGAGGCTCTGGATTGTCAGAGGACACCTACCTTCCAAGAGTGCGAGGTCACGCCCTCGCACCACCCTGGGAGGTCAGCCAAGCCTGGCCCATGCCACAGAACAGCAGGGGGACAGAGGCCCAAAGGGAAGAAAGGGCCAGCCTGGGCCCCTGCTGAGCCCGTGAGGGGGCCTCCCTCCACCATAGCCCAGCCAGGCCGCATGGCTCCTGGTGCAGGTGGACTCCCTCGGCCCTGCAGGGCCAGCCCAGCCTGTCCCAGAAACCCTCTTTGCTCAGGAAGGGTCGAGGCTGCAGCTTCACTTCCTCTCCTCTCAGCTGGGGCTAGTCGTGAGAACCTTCCATGGTGCTTCGTGCACATGTCGTTCCAGACACCTGATTGTGTTAACTCAGAAGTCCTTACAGAAAAGATAGTTTGCTGTCGGTGGGGTGGAGGGCCGGCCAGGATGTGCTGGGCAAGGGGTTCCAGTCTGCCCTGTAGTGAAACGCGGGGCAGTGACTTCTATACCGACGGGCCTATGGGGCAGTGCAGAACACGGGGGCAGTGGGGACGGTCCCTGCCCCAGTACCCACTGCCCGGCACCGGCCCATGGCCCAGTCCCAGCCTCCGCCTGGTGCAGGGTCTGCACAGTTCTGGATCCCTCCAGCGGACCAGGGCAGGGCACCCAGAGTCCCCAGGGAGGAGGGCCAGCCAGGAAGGGCTGGGGCAGCCGTGGCTGAGCCTGTCTCTCACCCCACCCTCACCAGGAAGCCTGAGAAGGGCGTCCAGTACCTCATCGAGCGCGGCTTCGTGCCCGACACACCAGTGGGGGTCGCCCACTTCCTGCTGCAGCGCAAGGGCCTCAGCAGACAGATGATCGGCGAGTTCCTGGGCAACCGGCAGAAGCAGTTCAACCGGGACGTGCTCGAGTGAGTTCCAGGGCCGGGCGGTGTGGGGGCGGGGGTGCGGACCTGCGCCGCTGGAACACGGCCCAAGTCCACCCCTTAGCTCTTCCTTGCTCCTAGACGCACACAGACACCCCACATGGTTTTGCACGTCACCCCCTACCGGATGTACACGCATGCATCCACCCTCCGGCACTACAGCTCACATGCTGACCCTGCAGGTCCCCCAGCATGCACCCTCGGCCCTTCCATCCCTCTCCAGCAGGGCCAAGCTACCACCATGCTCGGGGGAGTTTGGAGGTCTGAGCCCACTCCCCCAGCCTGACTTCCAGCCGTCCTGACATGCCCTCGGGCTGGGGCGGGTAGTGTGAGGAGCCCAGAGGGACCCCAGTGCCTGTCTCTCTCCTGCCTCTCCCGGCTGGGAGACCTGGAGGTAAGAGTCCAAACACGGCTGGCAACCACGGCCTTCCCAGCTACTTGGAACTCTGCAGAAAATCCAGTTTCCTGCTCCCTGGAAACTGCTGACAGTTTTGAGAACATGGACCCCAAATCTCTCCATTCCTCCTAAGTAGAAAGGCCCCCAGTAGTTGGACCCTTGGGTTTGTTTATACTGTGTCTGGGCCCTGTGTTGTCCTCAAACACACGGGGGTGGGTGTCAGGTCTCGCTTAAGCCCCTTTCACAGAGCGGGGTCAAAGCTGCGGGACAGGACGGAATAGCATGGCTTGGGGCCCTCGGGGGGATGTCTCCAGGCCTGTCATTGAGGGTATTTCTGACCAGGCAGCTACACACCGAGATGTAGACCAGGAGCAGAAATCAAAGTGGGATAGAGAGCCAACCATTAGTAACAAGGGCAGTGCCTTGCATTCGTCCAGAGAACAAAGCCAAGGGGGTGGGTAGCAGGCCTCCTGGGGCTGGGCGTCTTCACTGTAAGGAAGAGCTCAGCTATGGCCACCTGTGTGCCCATGTCTGGGAGGAGGAGGCGGGCAGCTGCCTGGGGCCTCTTACACAAGTGAGGAAACCCTGGGCTCAGGGAAGGGCTGGCCCGGGTGCTCCCCACCCCCACACACGTAGACTTCTAGGCACTCGTAAGTACTCAGTCACACGTATAGCCAGCATGTGCACAGATGCACAGGATGCAGTGAGCCACAGCCTTTGGCGGCCACTCTAGCTAGTACCCAGCAGAATGGCATCTGTGCCCTTCCTTGGCCAGGCGTGCCCACTAGGCTGCCTTCTCCCTACTTGCCATTTCTTTTCTGGCCCTCAGCTGGGGCGGGGGGGTTGGTGGGTAGGGGTTCTGCTGCATCGTTCCTAGGGTTAGTGCCTCCTCTCCTGCCTTTTAAACCAGCCTCAGGAAGCATTTCAGGGGGAAACAGATGAGGTTCTTAGTGGCTTGGGCCTAAGACGGTCTTGGGCCAGCCCCCCACCCCCTGCAGCCATTCCTGTGCTCCCCCCAGGCTCTCCCCCACCCCCACCTAGCTGCTGCTGGTCCGTAGGAAATCCGTGCATTGTTCTCCCCCATCAGAAAATAGCAGCAGCCTCAGGAAGCGGCGATCTTTACCCCCCCACTCCCCCAACCCTCCACACCAGGCATCCAGCTCAGAGGCTAGTCAGCAAATTATTCCCTGTGTGGCCCCTGCCCTACCCCACCTGCTCAGCAGCAGCCTTGAAGGATGGCACCTCCAGAGCCATGAGCTCTCAGAGAAGGTCGAGGGCACCACTGTTTATGTCCAAACCCATCGGACCCAGCAGAGCAAGGGCCCTGGCAGCAAGGATGAGGTCCCCCACAGCCGAGGCCTCCACAGTGCCCCCAGGGGTGGCCACAGCTTTGTTAAACATAGATCTGCTGGACACCACAGCCTGCTGAGTGGGTTCCTGGGACAGATCCCACCTTCTCCATTCGGGGATCTGGGTCAGAGGACAGAGCGCGGTGTGCGGGAGGGCAGGGCTAGGATGAGGGGAACCAGACAAAACCCAGTTACCGGCTGATTCTGCAGGCTCTGCTCCCATTGGCAGGTTGGCAGATGAGTATGGCACAGGTCCTCCAAGGGGCCCCTTGAAAGACAGCTGGCAAAACCCAGGCACCTCTCCCCAGGCCCCTTGGCATGGGGAGATAGGCTCAGTGCACGGTCACTGCCCGACGGGTCAGTGGCCAGCCTCTGCCTCCTCCTGGAGGAGATGGGAGCACATGGCTGGCATCCCTCACAGACAGCACAAGAAGACTCAAGCAGTGACGGGCGTTCTGGGCCCTGTGTGATGTGCATGCTGCAAGCCATTTCTGCCCCGAGGAGAGACCACAGGCTCTGGCCCTCTGTAGGAAATTACTCACAGAGGGGTGCCTGGGTGGCCCAGTGGGTTAAGCCTCTGCCCTTGGCTCAGCTCATGATCTCAGGGTCCGGGGATCGAGCTGGCACCAGGCTCTCTGTTCATCAGGGAGCCTGCTCCCCCCCCCCACCACCCCCTCCTGTCTCTCTGCCTATTTGTGATCTCTGTCTCTGTCAAATAAATAAGTAAAATCTTTTTTAAAAAAAAATTACAGAGGGGTGCCTGGGTGGCTCAGTGGGTTAAAACCTCTGCCTTCAGCTCAGGTCATGATCCCAGGGTCCTGGGATCGAGCCCTGCGTCGGGCTCTCTGCTCAGCGGGGGACTTGCTCTCTCCTCTCTCTGCCTGCTTCTCTACCTACTTGTGATCTCTGTCTGTCAAATAAATAAAAAATTAAAAAAAAAATACAGAGATACAAGCAACTACATTTTCCTATAGTTTCTGGGTGTCTGTAGACTCCCCCCGAAGCATGGTGGGGAGGGGTCTTTGGGCTGTAATCTGAAGTGTTCAGTGATTGGAGGAAGCCAGGTGGAGGGCCCTCTGGACAAGAGGTGGCCAGGTCCCCTGGCTCTGGGCAGCTCACGGCCTGCCCTGCATGGGCTCCCGTGGTGCTCTGCCCCCAACAGGAGGGCCAGCAGGGACTGTGAGGGCAGCGGACCCTCATGGGGCCTTGGTCTCTCGTTTCAGCTGCGTGGTGGATGAGATGGATTTCTCCGCCATGGAATTAGATGAAGCCCTCAGGAAGTTCCAGGCACACATCCGGGTCCAAGGGGAGGCTCAGAAGGTGGAGCGGCTCATCGAGGCATTCAGGTTGGGGGCAGGGCAGGGCATGGGTGGGTGTCAGGAAGAGGAAGGTTCCGGGCTCTGAGGCCCGTGGCTCAGGGCCCAAATCCCCCCTCCAGCCCTGTCCCCCTCCAGCCAAGTCAGAACTTGGCCCTGAACTTGCCTGGGGGATGAGGTAGTAAGTGGCCCCTTCTGTATGCCAGGTCCTGTGCTGGTTATCTCTAGAATCAGACTTTTGGACAGTCTGTGTCCCTCCAGGTCCTCACGAGCATCACTCATTCAACAGTCTGTGTCGTCACTATCTGCCCATTCACAAAGGGCAGCCCATCTCACACAGTGACTCAGAACACAAGCTGCAGAGCTCATTGGCCTGGCTCTAACACCAACTGTGCTACTTACTTACCATGTGACTTTGCACGGGTTCTTGCCTATAGAGTGGGAATCACAAAAAACACTTACCTTAGAGCGGAAGGACTAAACCACTTTGGGTGTGGGTGCACACTTAGCCCAGTGCCTGGCACAAGAGAGAGCCCACAATCAAGGTTGGCTACCACCCCACACTCATTCTTCCCAGGACTGTGTGCACAGTGGCTGGGTAGGATCCTCCATGCCTGAGCAGAGTGTGGGAGATAGAGTCAGCCACTGACCCAGCCCTCAGGGCTCATCACCAGTGGTGGGGCCGAGGTGGGGAATGAGAACACAGCAGGAGGACGACCCTGGGGCCCTGGGAGGGGGTTGTTCAGGTACTTCCTTCCAGGAGGACTTCCTCGAGGTGGCGGCATTAATGGAGAAGACAGGATTGAAGCCCATGTCGTCTGAGCTCCAATGGCTCCTGCCTTAGTCATGACATGCCCTGGTTCCTCTTCTCCAGTCTGCCCACCTCACCCAACCCCCTCCCTGAGCCAGACTCCTTTCATCTCAAGGTCCTAGGTAGCAGGTCCAGCACATACCATCGCACCCCCATTCCAGGCAGGGGAAGAGAGTGGACTCTGCCCTTTATCATACAGCCTTAAAAATGCCCATATCCCATCTGCTCATATCCCACTGACCGGAACTTTTTCACCTTCCGGGCTGCTTCCAATTCCAAGGGAGATGGGGAGCTGTAGTCCTCTCCCTCAGCAGCCATCACCAGCTAGAGGACAGATGGATGAGGTGTAACTAGCATAAGGAGGAGCGGGTGTTACCCCCATTGACCAGATGGGCAAACTGGGGCTACTAGCACAGTGACCAGCCTCAGCTGTTCAGCATCAGGGCCTGAGCAGTGGCGCTGTCCTGAGGCAGGGGCAGACCCGTGTCCAGCCCTGACTGAGGAGGTCCTGACCCTGTTCTCCCGGCCCCCAGCCAGCGGTACTGTATCTGCAACCCCGGGGTGGTTCGGCAGTTCCGGAACCCAGACACCATTTTCATCCTGGCGTTTGCCATCATCCTGCTCAACACAGACATGTACAGCCCCAACGTCAAACCTGAGCGAAAGATGAAGCTGGAGGACTTCGTCAAGAACCTTCGAGGTGAGCTGCCCTGGGCCCTGGGCTCCGGCATACAGATGTCCCTCCAACGCTGTCTGAGCGCATGCCCAGCTAGGCACAGTGTAGAGCCGGGGGCAGGGGGGCTGGGCTACCACGTACCCCATCTTTGCCACGGGGACCCGGGGTGAGCCTTGGTTCCACAAACACAGCACAAATGACCCTGAAGAGGGCTGACTACTGTGACAGTGACACGCACGGTGAGAGCACAGACTGGTGCCACAAACCTCACTTGTAGAGGAAGTGACATTTTCAGCCTGTTCCGGAAGGATGCACAGGGGTCTGACAGATAGAGGTGCTGGGACGGAGGGGGCCAGGCCCAAGAAACCTCAACCCAGCGAGGAAGGGCCCCCTACGGTCCTCTGGTGCTCTTGTCCACCAGATCAGGGACCAGATCAGGGGATGTGAAGGCGCACAGTCGGGAGCCCTGGTGCTGGGTACCCCGGGCAGGTGAGGGTCAGGCAGAAAGGCTAGCACACGCTGTCCCCATCACTGCTGTGCCCCTCTCTCCTACACTCGATGTTCCTCGTGAAATGGACCCGCCTCAGTGTGTGTATGTGTGTGTGTGTGTGCGCATATGTGTGTGTGTTTTAGAGGAACTTTCCAATATCGCTATAAACAGGAAGCCCGTATCCTTCGCAGTCACTATAAAAATGAACTCAGTGGACAAGAGCACCAGAGCTGCTTCTGGCCAGGCCCCAAGGCTAAGGTGCTAAAGTGGGCAGGGGGAAGGGAGGCCTTCTTGGTATCATTGTGGAGGGAAGGCATTGAAAAGGGGACAGCTGTCTCCCAGGTGGCACCATGTTAGCTGATAGCGTGTCCTCGTGTGCCTGGAGTCCCTGGAAGGAAGAGGAGGGACTGTGTCCCTCTCCTGGGCAAACAGCAGCTGCAGTGGGCCGAGGTTCCCTCAGAAAACGTGTCAGGTACACAGACACATGTATATGTATATAGATATACACACGCACAAGCACATACATTTTTTTAGAGAGGGAGAGGGAGGTAGGAGCAGAGGAAGAGAGAGAGAATCTTATAGCCAGGCTCCACACCCAGCATGGAACCTGACAGGGGCTCAGTCTCACGACCCTGAGATCATGACCTGAGCCAAAATCAAGAGTCAGACATTTAACTGACAGCCACCCAGATGCCCCTGAGGGTGTCGTGTTTTTAAGAAAGGAAAAAGCTGGTTTAAATCAGGTCCAACTTTGTGAGCTTGTTGAGCCATTTAAATGTACTTCTCTTGTCCTTTTTTATTCCTGCAAAGCCCCCCTGCTCTGTCACCCCCTCTCCAGGGACAGGAGAACCCTCCTGGGATTTGAACTGTTCTCGAGCGCCCCCTGGTGGTGGACACTCCTTCCGCACGGCGGCTAAGGGGACGCCCACCCAGAACTGATGGGTCTGCCCCTTTTTCCCAGCTGGGGAGTCAGGGAAGCCCAGGGGCCGGGCTCAGTTCAGACCACCCAGGCTATGGCCATTCCCTGCACTGTGCACTCAGGGTGTGTGGCCCTCTGCTAGGTCTAGGGGGGAGCAGTGGGCCCCAAGGAGTTCAGGTCTTAGCTAGAGTTTCTAGGAAGCTAAGGAGTCTGGGAACTTCCTCAATGTCAGGTCAGCCCCAGAGTGCACGAGCTTGACCAGCGGATGCTTTGATGAGGCAGCGATGTGTGCTCTTACATGGGCCCTAGACCTCAGTCCCCGCAGGGCTGAGCCTGAGTCTGGTCTTTGCAGAGTCCCACGTGGCCCCAGGATGCAGGATACAGGCTGTACACTACATGCTGTTGGCAAGCTCAGGGGGGTTTAAGGGTCTCATGATTGGACTGTGATTTTTTTTCTGCCTGGAAACCTCACTCACATAATTGGGACCCCCTCCCTGTATGGGGAACACTAAGGGGAGCCAGAAATGATTAGCCCAGAGGAAAGAAGGCTAGGGGAGGGGACGCCTGGGTGGCTCAGTTGGTTAAGCGGCTGCCTTCGGCTCAGGTCATGATCCCAGCGTCCTGGAATGGAGTCCCACATCGGGCTCCTTGCTCGGTGGGGAGCCTGCTTCTCTCTCTGCCTCTGCCTGCCACTCTGTCTGCCTGTGCTCACTCTCTCTGAAAAATAAATAAATAAAATCTTTAAAAAAAAAAAAAAAAAAGGCTAGGGGAGGGATGGGGTTCCTGGGTCAGATACTGCCAGACAGCCACCCTCATGTCCGTGGCTTTGCGGTGTATATCTGCCCTCGCGCCTGGCCATCCCCAGCAGTCTCAGGGGTCGGGGGAGGGGGGCGTTATCATCCCCCTGCTCAGCAGAGCAAGCTGCTGGTTCTGTCTCCTAAGCCCAGGCTGTTCCCACCAAATCCCGTGTTTTCCAGCCAGGAACTCAGGAGTGTTCTGTTGCATCTTCCTTGTGTTCCAGAAGGGTAACCGAGGCAGAGAGAGAGGGGATCCGCCCAAGAGACTCTGGTCTCTCCAAGCCCACCTGGTACTCTGCACTGGGCAGACATCCAGCTTGTTCTTTGTAGAGGAAACCTTCCCCTGCCCCAACATACACTGGACACATTTGCTCTCTGGAATTGCTCACCCCAGTTCACCCAGTAGGTCCAGCAGCAGGAGCCCTTCTGGGGGTTGGAAGATGGGTGGGGGAGGAATAGCTCACCAGCACTGAAGCCAGATGAGCAATGCTTTTATTTTATTAATATTTGTTTTTAAATTCTGTAGGTTAATTTTTTGAATGGGTATTATCCTCACATAGTTAGAAAAAAACAACAACAAAGTAATGCAGTCTGGCATTCACATTCCTTGGTATTTACCCAAAGGAGTTGAGAACACAAAATGTCCACACAAAATCCTGTACATGGATATTTACAGCAGCTTTATTCACAGCTGCCAAGACTTGGAAGCAACCAAGATGTCCTCTGGTAGGTGAACAGATAGATAACCTGTGGTTCATCCAGACAATGGAATATTATTCAGTGCTAAAAAGAAATGAGCTGGGGCGCCTGGGTGGTTCAGTGAGTTAAGCCTCTGCCTTCGGCTCAGGTCATGATCTCAGGGTCCTGGGATCGAGTCCTGTATTGGGCTCTCTGCTCATCGGGGAGCCTGCTTCCCCGGCTCTCTCTGCCTGCCTCTCTGCCTACTTGTGATCTCTCTCTCTCTTTCTCTGTCAAATAAATAAATAAATAAATAAATATATTAAAAAAAGAAATAAAAAGAAGTGAGCTATGCAGCCATGAGAACACCTGGAGGAACCTTATAGGCATATCACTGAGGGACAGAAACCAGTCTGAAAAGGCCACATACCGGAGGATTTCAGCTATGTGATGTTCCAGAAAAGGCAAAACTATGGAGATGTAAAAGATCCGTGGCTAGGAGGGTAGGTGTTATAGGGAAATCGCTGTGCTTTCCCCTCAATTTTGCTGTGAACTTAACTGCTCTAAAAATCAGTTCTGGAGACACCGGGGTGGCTCAGTTGGTTAAGTATCTGCCTTCGGCTTAGGTCATGACCCCAGGCTCCTGGGATATCCGGCTCCCTGCTCAGCAGGAAGCCTGCTGCTCCCTCTGGCCCTCCCCATGCTTGTATGCTTACTCTGTCTCTCTGACTAATAAATAAAATCTCTTAAAAACACACAAAAAAAACAAAACACAGTTCTAAAAAAAGTAGTCTGTTTAAAAAAAAAGTAGGAAAGGTCTGTGGCAGAGCCCTTCTCATCCCTCCCTGTGCACCCAGGCCGTTCCGTCTCTGGTGTACCGCCCGCAGCTTCCCGGCTCACACAAGTACCAACGTGCACAACTGGTTTTACCCTCTTCCCTTTGGCACCTTGCTTTTCTCATTTAACAAATCTCAGAGAACGTTTCCACGTGGGTTCCCTATGG
>RCUC01083186.1:0-12228 GCA_003697995.1 Taxidea taxus jeffersonii
GTTGCAGCATTTCCCAGATCACTCGACTAAAAACTGCACTGACGTAGTGTGCCCCCTTATCTCTGTAGGGTGTATCTCCCGTCCTCTCGAGTTTGTGTTTCTTACCAAGGCATTGAGAGTACTCGCTATGTTATGCTTGGCATGTCCAGGTAATATGATGTCCTGAACTTGATGGGCAAATGTGATGAGAGTTCTAGAAAAAACTTTCAGATCAATAGGATTGGACCCTGCTGTTGTGGGCCTTGGTGAGGTCATCTAAGGTACATAAGCCTGCTTCCAAAGGTCATCTGAGAAAGTAGTCTAGTAAACCCTCTGTACCAAAATGCTGAATGATGAAAACAAATATCATACAATGAGGACATAGTGTGCTATAGACATGTGAGATCTACTAGTGGTAGAGAAGTTTGGTTCCAAAAGGTCATCTGAGAGCATGGAATGGGGCTATACCCTTGTACACAGCTGCTAAGTGATAATATTATAGAATGAGTACACAGAGTTCCATTTTCTGTGTTCTCATTGTTAGATAAAAGCCCATAACAATTTGGTATAATTTCTAATAATGTGTATGCATTTGCTGGTTGCTAAAACCCAGCCGGGGCTTTTAGGGACCTCATCTCCACCTGCTTCCATAAAACCTCTGCTGGGAACACTTAAGGCTGGTTAATATGTTGCAGGGAAAATAAAAGTAGCAACTCCTATGAGGGACCCACAGTGTCTCTAGAATCTTGACGCTCTTCAAAATTCTTATCTTGATCCTCTTTTAATTTCTTACAACTTTTTTCTGTCCATAAAGCTCAGTCACTGGAGATCTTTGGAACTGTGTTAAAGCCTCATGACATATTCTTGAGGCTGTATTAATCTGTTGTAGTAAAGATTACCACAATGGGAACCACAGCTATATGGGAGCTTCTTGGATAAGCCTGTGGCCATGCTCTTTATCTGCCATGATCCATCCAGTGTTTGAAGAGGCCAAACTGGTGATTAAAATGGGGGATATGCCAAGAACCACCACCTCTGAATCTCTTCCATCATCTTTGTGATAATGTTTTTGATTAAATACTTATAACAGTTTTTCTTCTGTATGTCACGAAATCAATGTGATGGTATTGCTAACCACTGAGTATGTCCATAAAATTTTACATTTAGAAACTAGAGAAAAGATTGCTGGATGGTTCCATGGGTATGGCTGACCCATGGTGAGGCAGATATGGGCCACGACTCCATTTATGAACCTTACTTCCCTCCATTTTTTCCCTGACAAGTGCTGGATCCTTGGGTAGCAGTGTCAACTCAGACCCTTCAAAGATCTAGGTATTTCCTGTTGCAGTTGTTTGGTTATCTAGGTGAATGGATACAGGACCATTTGTGAAATGACTAGAAGCATCACTACTGTATAAACTTGGCAGTTTTGCAGGGTTTGTCTTAAAATCTATGCATCTCCTTCCATAGATGGATTTGGGTTCAGCTGTCTCAGGTCTGGAAACTGAGTAAGAGATTATCACTTTCCTTTGCAGGGAGGCTATGTCAGTCTTCTGCTTGTCTATTCTTGATCTCTTCAAACTATATATATAGTAATAAAATTTATTTATATATTTATTTATATTGTAATTTATTTACATAGTTATATAGTAATAACCTATCTAACCCCTAGGAATACCATGATCACCATTACTGACCTTCTCCAAAGATGCCTGCAGGTCAGCCTCTCCTGTGTGATTCTTATCTTATTGCCCATGACAGCAATTATGCTCACCTTGCTTATGAAGGTTATGTGCTCTCATCTAGCCTTTTCCATTTCAGGATCCTCTCCATTGCTATGAGCAGCCCTGTTCAAGAATAGCCATTAACTACCAGCCTGGCCTATAAAGGAAGGACGCTACTGAGCCCCTTACCAATACTGCTGTTCCCCTCATTAGAGCATTCCTTATTGCCTTGGAAAGTAAGCAGTTCATGGGTCCTCCCAAAGAACAGAGTCAGCTGTGGATTTTCCAGTCTCAGAGAGGATTTACTTCAGCAAATTCTTTCCTCTCTATTGAGCCATGAGAGTTTTGGTATCTCAACCTTATTTAATGAAGCTCATCATTTTTTTCAAGCTTCCAAGTGCCTTAACATTAGCACATTTAAACCACTGCCCAGAGCCCTTACCAAAGTGTTAAATCCTACCTTATGAAAGAGCGTCCTCATATTCATCTTTTGTATTCCATCACCCTTGATCCAGCCTGCTTTGTACCCACTCCTGGGCATGTTTTCCTGGGTTCTGCTGGTACATGTGAGTCAGCACCTTTGATGTATTATCCATCACCCCCCTTCCTAAGCCCAGGACTTGCCTATTGTACAGCTGACCCTCATTATCGATTTTTCAACCAGAAAAGGAAATGAAGGCAGATCTTGGGAAAAAACTAGTATTGTCTTGAAGGTCCCTGTCTCATTTGAAGGGTCTGCATTGTCTTATCAAAGAGGGAACAAGGCCCTATCTTCCACAAGGTAGAGGAGGCCATGTCTTCAGGCCCACAGGGCTCAGGACAATCTAGGGATTTAAGATGCTCACATGAAAATATTCAGAAATTCCCTTTCCAGATCTCCATCTCTATCAGGGCCTTAACTCTGATACTGAGAATTCAGCCTGCTCTGAAAGCCTGCCATTCTTACCATGAAGTCTAGTGTCTGGTTTTCAGGGATGTCTGCCCTCCAGCTATAGGACATGACAGCCTCTTTAAATTCTTACCCAAAGGCCCACTGACTCTCATACTCAGCTTGAAATTGTTGACTAATTACCCTGAGCCTCTCATTTTCTCCCAGCGATGTCCACCCAATTCACAGCCCCAACTGCTAGCTCTCCCATGTAGAGACATCACACGTGAGCCAGTGCATTCCCTCCTACCTCTGTCCCCTTCAAGTTCACCAGAGGTGAAGGTTTTAGCAACCGCACTGCTACACCATGCCAGAGCTCAGTGCTCCATGTGCCATCATGGCTGGAGACCTCACTGCCCTCTGATTGGTGAGAAAGACCATCCTTAGAAACAGCTTCCTAAGACTGCTTGAGTAGTCACCATCTTTCATAGAAGTTTCATAGAAGCAGATCCTAAAATAAGGATTTGTGTATTTCATCTTATCTTATTTTGGAATGCTCTTTGGGAAACACCTGTGAGGGAGAGAAGGAAGCAGGACAGGAAAGAGGTAAGGGCTGAGCAAAGCCATCTCCAGTAAAAATCTAAGCTGTCAGGGGCAGGAGAGAAAGGATCTGCACCATGAAATATATCACCAAGTATGTCACATACGTGGATATCTTTTCAGTCAACAAAACCACCATTTCTCTACCCATCATTTCTCTACCATTTCTCTTTCCTCAGAGTATCTGACATGCTAATTGACAACTCCCATCTTCTCATCAACAGGGAGGCTGAGACTGCCTAAAAGATTTCCCTATGTATTCATCTACGTTCTTTAAGCTATCTCCTCCTCAGTACCTATTAGGGGGAAATAATCTAAAAGCAATAAATTAATATAGGTATCAAAAGATGCCATTATGGGGTTACAATTTTACAGTGCTTGGGTCTCAGCTGTTACTTTTGACTCTGTAAGAGAAACTTCTATATGAGGAAACTCTTCCACTCTTTCACAAAATTTCCACACTCTTCCACAAAACTTCACAAGGTTACAGTCTCCATTATATTACTCCATATAGGAAACTGTAGCCAGGAGAAGACTGCTCTGAGTTTTCTATGGGTTTCTATTCTAGTTCTTGCATGACTGCAGAAGCCTACTTTCTCCTCATTCTACGTGACCCTGGGTTACTTTGCGTCAGTTACTTCATCCAAAAAGTGGAATAACATGCCTAAGGAAAAGCCATCAGAACCATCTACTGCACTAGGTATCTCAGAGAAAAGAGAGGGAAAAAATTGCACAGGAAAGCTTTGTCAGGCTGAATTTGATCCAATCTAATTCCATTTTTTTTAAAACCTCCTTGACTCTCCTACTATAAATTTATGCACTAAAACAGTACACTGTATGTCTCTGAAGTTTCATTTTGTCCCTTATTCACATCAGAGGTCATCATCCATATGGATAAACCCTATGTTATGGTAGGGTGGTGCCAGCATTCATGTTACCCCAAAAGTTCAGGACCCCAATTGTGGTACCTGATCCAGGCTTGCTCCTCCCACCTCCTCCAGCAGCCCTGTCCTTAAAGCTTTCCTGCTTCCCCTCCCTCACATCAGAAATCACTTCTCCTGTGTTTGACTTTCTCACAGATTTGAAAGGGATTTCTACATACCCATGAGTTTCTAGAACACTGGTGCAATTGCATACTTCAAATTGTAATCAGGTAGATATTTTCCCTTTGCTACCTATTGCTATGGTGAGTCTATCAATGAGCTGAGATTATATGACTTAGTATAGAGCACGGAACCACCTTCAAATAAGAGCTAAGGGGAGTCAAACTGGAGTCAAAGAAAGACTGTATGCTTCCTGAATCTATAATTAGCTTTGCTTCATGGATATATAACACAATATTGTTATGGAAGTGAACAGGTCTACCAAAAAGTGGCATATTGATGATTATGGGCAACCTGGTAAATTGTTCAAATCCTATTCCGCCAAAAAAATCCTAATGCTAAAGCCTGTGGTGTGCTCCTTATACATTTACCCTAAATTGAAGCCATTAGTCAACAGATAACACCCATAGTTAGTTTTACTACTCATTCTTAACCACAAACAAACAAGGTTCACTGGACATAGGGAGGGAATAGTCTATAATTTGAAAGAGAAAGACGATCATGAAACAAACAAATCAAAAAACATTGACACTGGCAGGTACCTGAGTGCTTCAGTCCATTGAGCATCTAACTCTTGATTTCAGCTCAGGTCATAATCTCAGGATCGTGAGATCAAACCCTGCATTGGGCTCATACTGGGCATGGAACTGGCATCTCTCTCCCCATCTTCCCCTCCTCTCCTCCTACATGTGTGCAGGCTTGCTCTCTCTCTCTCTTTTAAATATATATATATATATATTTTTTTTTTTTTTAAACCATTGACACTGGAGAAAACACACATAGTGCTAGTTATATTCAAATAAACTTGAAAAGATACCCCAGCCCCAACAAACAAGCACAGGATGTTCAGAAAAAGGAACAATGAAATAAGAGCTAATAAAAATTCTAATCAACAGCTGGAATAAAAATTCAAAGGAATTATTGAACAAAACACTAGCAAAATACATTATATAAAAGAGAAAATTTCAGCTAGACCAAGTGGGGACTGTCCCAGGAATACATGGCTGGTTCATTGTTTAGGAATCAATCAATGTTGGGTGCCTGGGTGACTCAGTTGGTTAAGCGTCTGCCTTCAGCTCAGGTCATGATCTTAGGGTCCTGGGATTGAGACCCACATTGGGCTCCCTGCTTGGTAGGGATACTGCGTCTTCATCTCCCTCTGCCCCCTGGTCATGCTCTCTCTTTCAAGAATAAATAAATACAATCTTTAAAAAAAAAGACTCAATCAATGTTATTTCCCATATCAAGAAACCACAGAAGGAAAACCACATGAAAATCTCCAAAAATGTGGGGCAGGGAGAATCATGTAATAAAATTCAACACTGACTCATGATTAAAAAAAAAAAAAAAAAGGGACGCCTGGGTGGCTCAGTGGGTTAAAGTCTCTGCCTTCAGCTCAGGTCATGATCCCAGGGTCCTGGGATCGAGCCCCGCATCGGGCTCTCTGCTCGGCAGGGAGCCTGCTTCCCCTCCTCTCTCTGCTTGCCTCTCTGCCTACTTGTGATCTCTGTCAAATAAATAAATAAAATCTTAAAAAAACAAACAAACAAACAAAAAAACCCAAAAAACAAAAACCTCTCAGCTACAAAAAGCCACAGCTAACATTATACTTAATGGTGAAAGACTAAATGCTTTCCCCTGAAAAAGAGAGACGTCTACTCTTAACATTCCTATTCCTATTGTACTGAAGTTACAATACAAAACAGAAGATAACAGATGTCAGCTAGCAATGTGAAGAAACTGAAACACTAAGACATTGCTGGTGGGAATGTAAAATGGTGGGAGCTGCTTTAGAAGACTGTCTGGCAGTTCTTCAGAACGTTAAACAACGTTACCATATGACCCAACAATTTCATTCCCAGGTCTATACCCAGCAGAAATGAAAACATACACCCACACAAAAATCAATATACAAGCAATCACAGCAGGATTATTCATAATAGCCAACAAGTAGGGGGAAAAACAGCATCAATCATCTGATAAATAGATAAATAAAATTTAGTATAGCCAGACAATGAAATATGAGGTCACCATGAAAAGGAATGAAGGATGGACGCACACCACAACGTAGATGAACTTTGAAAATATGCTAAGTGAAAGAACCCAGTCACAAAAGACTGTATTTTGTACGGCTTCATTGATGTGAAACGTCCCAAACAGGCAAATCTATGAGAGACAGAGAATAGATTTCTGGCTGCCTAGGGTAAGGGGGTTGGAAGGGAAATGGGCAGTGCCTGCTAATGGGTATGGGGTTTGTTTCTGGCAGAGGGGTGGGTGGGAGTAGAGGCATCCTTTTCCCCAGGCCTGGCTGGGCTCTGCTAACACTTGGCTTCTGGGACTCTAGTTTTCCTAAGCTTAGAAGGATGATTCAGCTCACTTCTGACTGATACATCCTCCCCCATAAATGCTCTTACCTTCAAGTGAGTCATAATTGAGTCTGGCCGACCTGGAAACAATGGTGCTCTTTGAGGTGACACTGCATTTCTGTGCTGTAATTTATTTACGAGCTAATACCATAGTTTAATTCTTAGAGGGCAGGTTTACTTCCAAGTCCTTAGGGGACTTTTCCTTTTCACTTCCTTGTACCATTTGTAAAGTGGCAATGGGGTAATATGCAATCATTCACTAAATTATTTTTTAAAATAGAATATGGATGATGAATTGAGATAAGCCACAAAAATGACCCCATGAGGGCTGCAGCGTGTCAGAGTAGAGAGCCCTGGACTGTAAGTCAAGAGTTTCAACCTCAGCTCCACCTACAGCACTGTCTGACATGTCCCCGGCCTCAGTGGATCACCCATCGGCCCTATAGAGATAGCGATATCTATTCTCCTGGTCTCCAGAACTATGACAAAAGGTCTGTAAGTTGTAAAATTCCATGCAAATTTAGCAGCCCAGGGATAGGAGAATTTCTTCAAGTGGCTGGAGAAAGCATGACCATTCTACATGATATTTTGATAACTTCACCACATCCTCTGTGCGTCCCGCCCCTGAGTCCTGCCTGCTTTCAAGCAGCTCACCACCCAAGAGGCAGACAAGCCTTGAAAAGAGTAACGTGGTGTTCACAGTAAGCGAGCACTTCTATAATTAGAGTCAACCTGCCTACTGGGGGAAAGAGCTCTTTGCAGCTCTAAGCAGCCATGTTGAATAGTCTCCTTTTACCCCCTCCAGATCTAGCTCCTTTCTTCTCCAATCTGCTCTGTGCCCCAAGAGGATGACCCATGTGAATGCCCTCAGGGAGCTCTCTTGGCCTCTGGCTTCTATATGTGTTTTGTCAAAGAGGAGCCCTGGCCAGAGTAGGGAGAGAAGGAAAAAGAATGAAGTCAGAGTTATGTATCACTCTGATTCTGTCCCTTCAGAGTCCCAGTGGGCTGGCTGAATTCTCAGTTCCTGACAGGGGGGCCCTTCCCCTACAGCTCTCTCTCTCTCTCCAGGTTCTGCTCCTTAGGGTTGGTAATCATATCCCAACTGTTGCCAGTCCTGGGATCCCACCCTAGCTCTTGCGGTTTTCCTGTACCCTGTCTAAACTTCATGAGTCCTTTTATTAAATTTTCCTAAACCAACCAGGTGTTTCCCGCAGCTACAGAGTCACCTTGCATCTTATATCCCACAGTTGATACAGACACGCTGAGGCACTCATACTCAAGGCAGCGCGAAACATTCCCTCCTTCCAACAAATATTCACTGAGAGACAACTTTTCTAGGCCTCGGGGACCACAGCTGTGAACAACATGAGTAAATCCCCTCCCTGTATCCTCAGATGGCCGATCGGGGAAGGCTTCCTTGAAGAGATGGTGCTGAGGCAGAATTCAGGACAACATGAAAAACCAGATGTGCAAGGATGTCTAGGAAGAAATGTCCAGGCAGCAGGACAAACAGGAATCATGATTCCTGGGCAGAAACAAGACTGACTTTTTGAGGGATGGACAGAACTCCATGTAGATATAAATTTGTGGATATAAATCCATATAGATTCATCGGCTGCTATACAAGAGCAGACTGTACAGCCAAGGTGGCCCAGAGACAAATCACCAGAGTATAATAATAGCTGAGGCAAGGGATGACAGTGGCCTGGATCAGGCTGGTGACAGTGAGAGCTGGGGAGCAGTAATACTCAGAAAGTATTTCAGTTTGCTTGTGCACGGGATATAGGATGAGGGAAACAGGAACAGAGGATGCGGTGAAAAACTGTGGTGTCAGTAACTCGGGCACCATTTGCTGAGTTGTGGAAGACTGGGCTTTTGCAGGCTTCTGCAGGTTAGAATGGCTGTGGAGAACAAAACCCTGTGTGTCTACTCAAGGCCCAGACTGAGATGTAGAGGAGGTAGCTGAGTGTGAGCCCGACTGTTAGGAAAGTGATGAGAGGCCGAGACTCCTATGTACGAGCCATTCACACAGGGGACTGGATAGGATTTCCCTGGAGAATAGGGTGACAGGAGAAGGTTAGGGACAGAGACTGAGCCAAGAGCATCTGCTGGGGTGTAAACCTTGGGGGAAAGAGGAAGAGCTAGCAAAGAAGAAAAGGGACCAGTAAAAAAGAAGGAAGATGAGGACAGGTGATGGGTGTTCAAGGACTCATGTAAGTCTGAGAGCCACATCATCCAGTAAAAGCTTGTCCAGGAAAAAAATCCATTGTACTAAATACTGCTGAAAAGAGGAATAAGACAAAACCGAAAATTAAAATCACTGAGTTTGCCAACATGGAGGAAGTTGATGATTTCAACAGTGAATGGCAGAAACAAAAGTAGGTTAATGAGAAATTTAAAGGTTACGGAATAGAGACCAGCACAAATGGACAGCCAGCACAAATAACTATTTGAAGGAATTTTGCTGAGGGAGAGCAGTGAGAGGGGAAGACAGAATCAAAGAGAGACTGTTATTAAGACAGAAGATACTAGCCTATGTTTGCATGCTGATGGGACTTAACTAGCACAGAGAGAAAACCTGATCATGGAGGAAAGAGGGGAGGTGAATGAAAGAACAAGGCTTCGAGGAAATGAAAGTTTCACAATGGAAGCAGAGGAGATACCCACTTATAGGACCTCAGACATTCTAAATTCTTGGCTCTGAATTGCAATGTATATTAGAATCCCTTGAGAATGAAGAAAAAATGTCCTAATCAGATTAAATAATTCAGAATCTCTAGGAGTGGGATTTGGGTATCGGGATTTAAAAGTTCTATGTAGAGGGGTGCCTGGGTGGCTCAGTCAGTTGAGCATCTGACTCTCAGTTTCAGCTCAAGGTCATGACCTCAGAGTCATGAGATAGAGCCCCATGTGGGGCTCCTCACTCAGCATGGAGCCTGCTAGAGATTCTTTCCCTCTCCCTCTGCCCCTCTCTCCACTCACGTGTGCACCCTCTCTCTCTCTCAAATAAATAAATAAAATCTTTTAAAAAATAACTCCTGTCGATAACCACTGAAGCACTGAAACAGCAGAAACAGAGTACAAAGGCAGGTAGCTCAGTCAGCTTGGTGGGTGAAAGATGAGGCAATGCTCTGATAGCTTCTGTTTTCTCAAAGAAATATAAAACAAGGTCTGAGCAGAGCAGAGAGGGTATAGTTAGACTAAAGAGAGGCCTAAGGTATGAAATAATTTTAGGACATAAGAAAGCAACTCTACTAAAAAAAAGAGAGAGAGAGAGAGAGAGGGAGGGAGGGAGGGAGAGAGAGAGAGAGAGAGAGAGAGAGAGAGAGAGTGTGTGTGTGTGTGTGTGTGTGTGTTGCAAGGCTTTGCAGAGAGCCCACTTGAGATTTGAGGTAATAAATATAATGTGAGCCTGAGTTAGCACAGCTGTGTTTCTTCTCTAGCCACAGCCATCGGGTAGAGGCAGGGAGTAAGTGGACATAGTCTTCCCGAAATCAGAAGCAGCTGACATCACTTGACTCCTGATTAAAGTTACAGAGTGGAAGCAAGTTGTCTTTGGAAATGTCCTACCTCCATTCCACTTCCCAAAATTGAGGTACCCCAGGCTGACCTAACCCCTACCCTCAGCCCCACTCCCCAGTGTTATAAAAGAGGTGATAGTAAACCCAAATGGAATTCTGGGAGGTGGAAAGGCGGAGGGAGAGGAAAAGAGAATTTATCAGTAACTTACTGAGTCACAGCTTACATGAAGTACAAAGGTGTAAACCGTATGCGTCCTGCTTGAAAACTGTGCATATTTTATACACCAATATGTAATCACCACTAGATCAGGACATAACAATATTCCCGTCACCTCACAAGACTCCCCTCCTGCCAACACTCATATTCCCAGATGAGAGACTCCAAGGCTGATTCTCTGATCTCCAGTCTCAACCCAGACCGAGCCCAGAGTCACAAAGGAAGAAGGCCTGAACCCATCCTCCCTCCCTCCCTTCCTCCATTCACATAGAGATAAACAGGTGATACATACTCACGTGGCACCTGGATGTCTGTTTTCTTTCCCTTATGCCAGAGGTTTCCTATCTCCTCTTCCTGGGCACCTTCCAGAGCTGAAACGTACTACGCTTCCTGTTGCTGAATCCCAAGTTGATCTCGGGGCGGCAGACAGGAAGCCGTCTACAAGGACTGGCTTCTAATGTCCTGTCCAGCTTTAACAGCTAATCATTGCAGGGGATCAGCCTCATCTGTAGGCTGAGCCGTGTGACAGGTGTTTGTCATTGTTGACTCAATTCCTTATGATTGATCGAGTAGCTAAAAAGCCTTCACACTCTATGCCATGATCATAATCACTGTTGTTGATACATTTAAAACATGACTACATTTTTTCTGGAAAAACATTGACCTCAACTACTCAAGTGTATTTCAAAATATGTCCCAAAGATGGCACTACAATTATACTTTGTGATCCACTGTATCTTCAACTATCTTTAATTCTGCAAACTTAGAAAACACACTGAGGGGGAAACATCATGAGAGACCGGAAAAACATGGAATTTTTGTTTTCTATGATTCTCTTATTGCTACAGGAACATGTCTGCAAATAAATAATATCACACTCTGCAAAGTTCTTTGAAATATGCAAAACACCATCACATACCTGATTTCACCTGATCCTCACAACGAACCTGCATGATTATTTTTTAATTTTATACCATGAAGATCAAAGATTAGTTATGCCTAATTCTAGGTCACCCAGCTAGTAAAAGCAACAGAACCAGTTTTCCAAAGACCGGAACTCTTTTCCTGTATGCCTCCGCTTAGCAAAAAGCAAATATCGATGGGTCCATAATTTCCTTTATTTTTTTTTTAAGATTTTATTTATTTATTTGTCAGAGAGAGCGAGCACAGGCAGACAGAATGGCAGGCAGAGGCAGAGGGAGAAGCAGGTTCCCCGCTGAGCAAGGAGCCCGATGTGGGACTCGATCCCAGGACACTGGGATCATGATCTGAGCCAAAGGCAGCCGCTTAACCAACTGAGCCACCCAGGCGTCCCCATAATTTCCTTTAAATATCGAGGGTTATTATGACCCAGCAGACATGTGGGGTTAAAGTCGTGGAATTTGGAGATGAGATTGTTTGATCATCCTGGTTTGCTTGGGGCTTTACCAGTGTCAGCACCGAAAGTCCCATGTCTCGAGAGTACCTCAGTCCCCAAGCAAAGCAGGATAGCTGGTGATGAGCTCCCGCCTCACCTTGCGCACTGGTTACTGACAGGTGTCCAACAGTTCTCTGGAAGCTCTGTCAAGGGGGACCCAGCACACTGCCCTGTACTTAACACTAGTCAATGCATATTTATGAAATTTTAATTCAGTGTTGTGTTTTGCTTGGGAAAAGAAATAGTTCCTGCTTTTTCCTAGATAGGACATAATCTTTGAAGTTACTCTTGTTCACTCTAGACTCTTCAGCTCAGCAGATCTGGGCATCATTTTCGACTCTGGTCCCATCTAATCTCAACTTAGTCCAGACTTCCTTGGAGTTTTAATATTCAGTACTGAGGCAGCTTTTGGCGGGGGCGGGGGGGGGGGGGG
>RCUC01083189.1:0-13732 GCA_003697995.1 Taxidea taxus jeffersonii
CCACAAATATTCTGTAAGACGCAGGGCACTTGAGTGCAGATCCCAGTTTGCACCCTAGCAGCTGAGGGACCTCGGGTACAAACTCATCTCTCCCTGCCTCCGCTTCCCCTAAGGAACACCACCGGCCTCCCAGAGCTGTGGCAAAGCTCAACTGTTGGAAAGGGGGGGAGTACTTTCCAACCATGCAGCTCCATAAATGGGGCGTGTGGTCCTTGCCAAGTGAGTAACACTGGGGGTAGGGGAGGGGGGAGCTCTTCCGGGGCTGGGATGTCAACACAGGGCCGCTCAGCTGGGGCTCCAGAGGCCACTTACTAGCCTAGCAATCCTGCGGCAAGAGCCCTCACCTCTCTTCCTCTTGGTTTCTTTACCTGCACAGGAACAATCCTATGTACCCCACAGGGTTTTGTGAAAATTAAATGCAATGATGTAAGTAAAGCACACAGCACATTCCCTGGCAGATCATCAATGTGCAATAACTGTTAGCTATTATTATTATTATTGATGATATTATCACTGGAATAATATTTAGTGGGGTGTTTTTTTTTTTTCTTTTTGCTGTTTGTGACTGAATCCAAGTCTGTGCTGAAATATCACAGCTTGTGTTCACACCTACCATCTACGCCAGGCAGCCCTTATCCCTACTATTAGCTGGGTTCCCTACTGACTCTCACACCAACCTTCCCCCTGGCTCTCAGGTCTGCAGGTGAGCTCCAAGTGAAGATGTGAGATGTTCACAAAGCTCCTGGAGGCATGTTTCCTGGGAAGCCCTATTTCGGGGCCCATATCTGGCCTCCCAGCCATTTCCCGCTCTTAGATACCACACACTCTTTCCCTCCATCTCCCAGCCACCTTCAGGGAAAGGGGCAAAAAGGTGACACAAAGAAACACAGGCACCGGGTCCCTTTGAGGAGAGAGTGCAGAGGAATGCCATGGAGAAGGCAATCTCCTCCCCAAGAGGGGCCCTGCTGCTCTTTGCAATTGGAGTCTATTCAAGGTTGTTTTCATCCTGGCAGGGGCTGGGCTCTGTCCACCGTTCTCTGGGCACAGAGAAGCTCAGGCAGAGAAGCTCAGGTGACTGCGCACCGCACCAGGAAATTGAAGGGGCAGTCTGACACGGGCAAAATCAGGCCTGCTGACACTCACATCTCCATTTCCTTCCAGAGAATGAGGCGATTAAGAGGCTCTAACTGGGTTTTGTCCTGTGGCTACAGGGGAGGGACAGAAGGACGGGGCTGCTGGGATGGTGTGGCTTCAGTGATCAAAGGCAAGGAAGCTGGGCACACCTGAGGCCAGGTGACAGAGAGGGGCTCTGGCATCCCATCTGCTCCCAAGGACGAAGGTGGCAGACTTGGGGATGGACTTCAGATGCAGGGGGCTAGAGGTGGTAGACAAAGCTTAATGGCTGGCTCCTGGCCTGTAATGCATATACATGCTAAGAGAGGAAGGAGAAAGCCATCTCCGAATTCCAAGTGGCTTGAAACAGCTCTGTCTCAGCTGCTGAGCTCACAGCCAAGCCTAGGAACAGTGTCTTTATGTGATGGCAAGAAGCCATCTGACATTGGTGCTTTATTCAAGCTCTCAGCATATGCCAGGAGGTAGAGAAATAGCCACTGGTCAGACAGCAGAACCCAAGGCCTCACTGTCAACCGTTCAGTCCCCATCACCCTTCTACCTTATTCTGTGGAGGTGAAAACAGTGGCCTAGAGACCCAACAATGGGGCTGAGCATTGGCCAGGAAATCAGAAGAGCAGGGTTAAAATCCCTGCCCTGCCTCCTCCTAGCTGGGTGACCTTGGGCAAGTCACTTCCCCTCTCTATACTGCAGTTTCCTCCCCCTCTGAAGAGGGCATTAGAAGAGTACCTGCTGCGTAAGGTTATGACAGGAATTGTGAGCTGGCCACACTGGAAGCTTTAAGTACTCCAGTCTTTCCCTCCAGTGAGGATGAGAACTTATCCAAGGTCACCGGGCCAGAAAATGGCAGCACCCCAGCTCAAAGCCAACCCAGCCAGAGCCGGTTCTGGCCTCAGTCTACTTTTCAGAGCCTCTCTGGCTCAGTGACACAGAAAGATATTGCAGGTCAGTCCATGCCAGCACCTTCCATCCATGCAGGCTTTATTGCAAGACACTTTGTAAGTGCCTGCTCTGGGCTGGGGCACGCATAAACAAATGGCATCTGGAGTTCCTGATGGCCAGGCATGAGAAATCCCTCAGAGACAGAGCCATTGTGCTTCTTTCGGCTTTGATGGACTTGCTCTTTCCTCTTTACCCTCTATGTTGCTTCCTTCTGGGCCTCTTGATGCCCCTCTCAGCTCCATCCCAAGCTTCTGGGGACCTACCTCCCACACCTCCAGTACCAGAATGAAGGGATGCACACAAGAGAGATGGTCCCTGCTTCCCCTCCCACAGCAACTGCCTCTCTCCCGTGTGGTTCTCAGGAATCGCCCCACTCTCCAGAGGCTCTGCCAGACAAGCCCGGCTGTGTGCCCTGGCCTGGGACTCACTGTTTGTCCTCCCAGCCCTGGCCACCGAGCGAGCGCTTGGCTGGAGAGAGAGAGAGCATTTTCTTTGTTTGCTGCTTGCCTGACAATTTATTTCCGAGACTCAAGAGAGGCTCAGCCATTTTGCCCTGGATGCTCTGGGGAAAGGTCCCTCCCACTCCTCCTGGGACTTGTACCTCTAAGGGCTAATAAGTCTCCTCTTCCTCCACTGCCTGGGGGAGGGCCTGAGACTGCTCAGACCCTGACCAGAGCAGAGGCTGGGTCAGTCCTTCCCAGAGAGAGTGCTCCAAACAGAGAGATAGAGAGAGAGAGAGAGAGACAGAGACAACACAAGTTGCCTGTAGCTCCCACTGATCTCCTTTGTTCTGGAATTTGAGAGTTGGGGCAGTCTTTTCAGACTCCCTTATGAATATATTTTTCCCAAAGTTCCCAAAGAAAGAAAAATCTAAGCAATACCCAGCACCCAACACCCCCTCTCACCAAACACCCACTTTGTGTGTCACAGAAAAATGAAGGTCGACCCCAAAGGCGACTCACATAACCTGACAGCCTCTGATTTGGGGGGTGTCACCAAAGCTCAGGAGCCATTTTACTCAGTGTTTCCCCCTCCACCCCAGCTCTTCGTGGTCTGGGGTTTCTAGGAGACGCAGGGAGTGCTCCAGCCTCATATTGGGAAGAAACAGGGCTCTATCATTTGGCTTTTTAAAATCCAATTTTCTCCTTGGGGTCCATGTCTATTTTGGGAAGAGATTAGCTAAGAGCCTCAGTGGGGGGCTGCCCGGTCTAAGTTCCTTGTCTGAACACTAAGTCAAGCTGGAACAGGGCATCTATGGGTGCCCCCCATAGGGGTGGGGGGCATAAAGGGACCAGACACCGAGACCTAAGGGTCATTGCCCTGAGGGTAAGTAACCCTGGCAGGCAGTTTCCCTTTCCCCATCCCCAGTGAGAAAATTCGGGACACAAGAAGGTGAAAACAGTTTCTGCGGCGACAAGGGGACACTGTCCTCAAACCCTCTGAGGGATTCCCCTCACCCCACATTCCTCAGGGAAAGAAGTGCAGAGCGCGGCGGGAGCTAGTGTGCGCTCAGCCCAGGCTGAGGTAAAAGCTTTTTAGCCAACGTCTCCTGAGAGCCTGAGCTGCCCCAGGATGGAAGAGGGTGACCCACCCACAAGTCGCTCGCTCCAGAGCCCCTAGAGAATAAATGAGGCGCACGGGCTCTACCTCAGCGCATCTGACCCCGAGACGAGACGGACCAGTGGCCACGTCCCCTCCAAACGCTCTTCGAATTATTCACTCCCGGGGTCCCTGCCATCCCCTGAGAAATGGACGCGGCGCTTCGACGGCTCCAACTAGGAGAATCCAGCGCCAGCTAGGAGGTGCAAGGCGGCTCCGCGCCAGGGAAGGGGCAGGAGGACTCTCGAGACCCTCGCTCGAGTTCCCCTGCCCCCCGCGCACCCACGGGGAACGGCCCGGGCTCACGTCGGCGGTGGGAGCTGCGTCCCGGGCTCCTTCGTGCGGCCCTGAGACGAGCAGAGGCGAGGCGCGGGGGTTGGAATCCGGGTGCCCGCCCCCACCCCGCCCGGCCGAATCTGCCCGGGCCGTCCGGGGCTCTGCGCCCCGCGCCCCGACGCCGGCCGCCCCTTCCTACCTGCGGCCCGGGCTGCGCTGCCCGCAGCGGGCGCTGCGCGGGCAGCTCGGCCGCACCGGTGCGCTCCGGGCGCGGGGCCGCTCCGGGCTCTGGCCGCGCTGCGCTGTGGACTCCTCGGCTCCTCGGCTCCGCGCGGCGCGCCTCGCCCGCAACCTCGCCGCTCGCTCGGTCTTCCGAGGGCGGGCGGAGGGACACCGGGAAGGGGCTGGGCGGGGGAACCAGGGATGGAGGGCGGGAGCGCGCGCGGGCGGGGGGCGGGGCGCTGCTCCGGGAGCCCGCCCAGCCCGGGGAGGGGCGCCGCGGGCCGCCCGCCCCCCGCCCGCGCTCCCCGCCCCCCCACCCCCAACGGCCCGCGCTACGCTCTCCCCACCCCGCAGGCTCCTCGCCGGCAGCTTTCCGCCTTCCTTCCCCTTTCGGTCGCCGCTGCTCTCTCTGTGTTCCCCTCCTCTGCCCCCTTCTCTCTCCATCCCGCCTTCCAGTTCTCCTCTCTTCCCCTCCTCCTCTTTTCTTTCCTTCTTTTCCTCCCCTCTCCACCTCTGCCAGTCCACCCCCATCCGTTTCGCCTGCTCCCCTCTCACCCTCCGCTTCTCATTCCCCTATTCCTTCTCCTTCTGTCAGTTGGCCTCTTCCTGGCCTTGGCCTAGGGTCCTCAGACCGCCTCTCTTGATCTCTGTTTCCCATTCCTTTTCAACACGGATTTACCTCTTGGCTTTTTTTTTTTCCAGCCTTGCAGACCACTTCTGTTGGTCTGTCCTTTTTTGTTTCTCTCTCCTTTTTTCTTTCTGTAGGCACCTTTTTATCTCTGTAGGTCACAAGGCCCCCTCAGTGGTGGGGGTGGTGGTGGCAGTGGGCCTCCTGGCCCCCTCTTCTCTCCCGGCAGGTCAGCCTCCTGCTGTCTGTTAGGAGGGGAACACAACTTCTGACCTGAAGCTAACAGCTCTTGGTGCGAGGCTGGAGGTGTGCCTGTGGCAGGAAGTAGCAGGTTGCTACCAAGGCTTGGTCTTAGAGACACAAGTCGCTATGTGCGTGGATGGACAGATGGATAAACAGATTACTAAAAAGGGAAAAGAGCCTGGAACAACACCCAAGGGATGGCGGCAGAACCCCCAAGACATCTTCCTACCTCCAGTTTCTGAGGTTTGAGGGATTGTCCCAGAGAAGCCTCTCTCCTAGCAGGTCCCAACCCAGTGCCTGAGGACTCCTTCCCTCCCCTTTGCCAAGTCCTGAGATCACCCCCACCCACCTCCATTTTCACAAAGGCTCCTGGGAATGAGGCCACTACTGCCCTTCCCTCTGGTTCCCCAAGAACTCATAGAAAGGATTCCTTCTCTCCAGCCCTGACCTACTCTTTGCCTCCTCTCTTTTCCCCTAGGGCTGGCATTTCCTGATTGACTTGCTATCCTCTACGACACCTTGTCCCTCGCTTGGGTCATCCATCCTGAGATCCCATGACACATAGTGCTCCCCAAGGCCACCGTGGCTTCTCCTGGCTCTTTCCCCACACTCACCCACAAGCACAGAATCCTGATACCTTTCTTGATGTCTTCCATCCATCCCTCCCCCCTTCACAGGTCACCAGCTTCTATACGCTTATAACGTCCACTCGTACTTCAAATAAATATATATTGAGCTTCTACCTCCCAGAAGCCATCCTATGCTCCAGGGACACAGTGGTAGACAAGAGAAACCTCAGGATGGCCTTGGTCCAGCATGGGAGATGGGCTTCTGTCCAAAAGCCAGATAAGCTCAGAGTGACTAGCTCTGCCAGGAGCATACATTTCAGGGGGGAACTCAGACCAGCTTGGGGTGGTTCAGGAAGGTTTCCTCAAAGAAATGCTATTTGAACTGAGGGCCAAAGGATGATTAGGAGATGTGGGGCACAGCTTTGAGAGAGGATACGAGACGAACTAAAATGGAAGCTGTTTTTTCTTGCCTGACATTCATTTCAACTTCTTTAGATGGTAGCACCTCAGTTTTGATTTGGAGAACTTGCCCTCCTCCACTCACATTCCTGTGGCTGGGTGGGGTTCCCTCCTTCCAGGGTTGGACATGTGGCCCAAGCAGGGCCAGAGTACATCACCCTGATCTCTGTTGGGGGGAGGGGAGGAGAAATGGAACACGTGACATAGGCTGGCTCAGTGAGAACTCTCCCTGAGACTTTTGCTGAAACTGTTGTCAAACAGAAGCTTGATCTCTACCACAGTTTTTTTTTTTAAGATTATTTATTTATTCATTTGACAGATAGAGATCACAAGTAGGCAGAGAGGCAGGCAGAGAGAGAGGAGGAAGCAGGCTCCCTGCTAAGCAGGGAGCCTGATGTGGGGCTTGATCCCAGGACCCTGAGATCATGACCTGAGTTGAAGGCAGGGACTTAATTGCCTTCACTGTTCCACCCAGAACAGTTCCACCCACTGAGCCACCCAGGCGCCCCTCTACCACAGTTCTTAAGCCTGGAGCTGCTAGCAGCCATTTTTGTCACACCTGGAGCAGACCTTACCTGAAAATGAAACCAACATAGAGCACAGAAGAGCTGGGAGATGGAGAGTGGACTGAGTTCTGATGAATAACATTTGCGCCTCTGAATCTAGACATGCCTGAAGGCTGTATAGTTATTTTAAAAAACCCATTAAGTTCCTTTTTGTCAATTATGCAAGTCTGAGTTCAGTTTCCGGTGCTTAAAATCAAAATTGTCCTGATGAATCCAGGGCTGGATTGAGAAACATGAAGCATCACCTATATAAAGAAATAATCATAAGCACTTCCACCCTGCCTTTAGGTCTCCTGGACCACCTCGTTTGCAATTGTCTCTCTCTCTCTCTCTCTGTCTTTTTTTTTTTTTTTTTTAATAGATTCCTGGTCAGAAATTCATTCTCTGCTATTTTCATTACAGTACATGTGTTTTGCCTACATACCAAAGCAAATCCTGGCTGTCAGGTCAGTTTCATTGGCTGCATCTGATGCTTGAATTATCTTCACAATAATCCCTGCTCCCGGTCCCCTCTCCCCCCATGACTGTCTAGCATCTGTCTGCACATCTCCAATGATGGGAGCTCTTTATTCCATCAGGCAGATGGTTTCAAATAACAAACTCTTATCTCAGTGGAGTTCTGAGAACTGTCTCCTGTGCTGTGGTGTTTGGGTAAGAGCCACTGTACTAGAAAGCTGATGTTGGTACATGGAGGACCTCCGTGTCCTTCTTAAAATCCCCAGTTAAAGTCTTCCAGAGAACTCACAGGTGTCCCCCATGGACTAGAGTGGTGGGTTCCATTAAGTAGCATTTCCAGAATGTGGCCTGGCAACCAGGGGTGGTAGCTAGGATAATTGTCAGAGGAGTGGAATAATTTGGAAGGGAAAAGCTCCTTTTTGTTCATCTCCTTGTAATATTCTTGTGATTTTTGTCCATGGGTAAGTCTCAGGTTGGTGCTGATTTTTCATTAACACCTCTACAAAGTACTGACCAATCCCATTTAAGAGAGAGATAAGCCCTAGGATGCCAGCCTTGGTAGACAACAATATCTAGTTAGAATTGAATGCTTGGCTCATTTGTCCTTGTGTTTCTTTTAATGGAGACCTATTTCTGGCAAGCAATACTGGTCTTCTAGTTATAGCATGATGTACAGTTTCCTTTTGGGATACATTTATTTAATCTAAAAACGAAAAATATTTAGGTAAATAAAAATAGACATGATGCACAGATTTCACAAAACTGTTATAAGTGGTTTGCAAATGACTAAAGTTTGAGTAGCCTAATTTAGAGAAACATTACACCCACGTGTTCATTCACTTAACAAATGTTTATTAAGCACCTCCAAGTACCAGGGACAGGAGAGAACCAGACAAAGAGACAATACAGTTGATAGGAAATTCCACTAGAGAGGGCATGACCTGAGCATGGAAAGCTTAGCCACCACATTAAAGAATTGGACTTGACCTTGGGGGCACTGGGGAGCCATTCATTGACTGTGCTGAAGCAGAAGTGCAAGGTAAGGTCTAAGAGAGCTGAGACTGGCCAGATGTGCAAAGGTGGATTGAAGGGTGGAAGACCAGAAGTCAGGAGATGAACAGGGAGCTGCTGTAGCATTGTAGGTGGGACATGGGGTGGGCTAGCACCTAGCAGAGTTTCCAGCACACAGGAGGCACCCAATAAATGGTTGAAATTATTACTGGTACTATTATTGTTGCAGTCTTCCTCCTTCCCTGACTTAAGGCAATTCATGAAGTCATATTTACAGGGCTTCTGATTGGAGCCAGCCCTTAGATAATACCTAGTCGAGTCCGTTTGCTTTAGAAATGGGTAAATTGAGGCCCAGAGAGAGGCAGTGACTTGAGTGAGAGCCTCTTGCAGTGTGATGGAAGAGTCGGAAGTTGATGACTTCCTGCTACATTTTGGAGCACCAGCAGCATGCTAATCACTGACATGTAGGGAAACAGAGGCCCAGAGAGTCACTGGCCCAAAGTTACACAGCAGGAGAGGAGCAGAGCTGGGAATATCAGCTCCACCTGGGCCATTTCAAAGCCACTAAGCCATTCAGCTCATTAATCTTGCCCCATTGGGGTTTTCTGCCATCTCTGGTGGCCTCCCATTGGGCCACAGGTGATGCTGTGGGAAGAGACCTGATCTGGGGATCAGGATGCTGAGATCTATCACCCACCCTCTGGGTCACCTTAGGCAAATCATTTTCCCTCTCTGAACCCCAGTTTACTCACCTGGAAATTAAAAAGACGGCATGCCTTTCTGCCATCCGGAGTCACCAGGCTGCTGGGGGAGGGGCTTAGAGGGAAGGCCATGCCCAAGTCTGCTTGCTCCCCACTGCCTTGCCCAGGCCTCCTACCCTGAACCCCCATCTGCTGCTTGTAGTGAACTGTCTCCATGGACAATAGAATTCCCTCTTCGAATTTCCCCCAAATTATAGTAAAACCGAGAAGCATCCCTTCCACCTGAGAAAATCTCCCTTGTGGGGAGCTTCGTGTTTTGTTTTCTGAAGGGATGTTGTTATCTTAACCACACCCCCCTCCATGCCAGAAATTCCCCCATTAGCAAAAGAGCCGCAGCTTTAATGTGTGTAATCACTTGAAAAACCACAATAAACCTCACGGGAGATAATAGGACATAAGATCGTTTTGTTACCCGGCCCGTGAGTCACGCTGGGGCAGATACCTGGCTGTGGCTTCGCTGCCAAATGTTCAAATATTTGTGTGTGTCATACCATGCTGGGATCAATACTTTCATGCTTCAACAGAAGGCCACTTCCAAAGAGGCAACCCCCCAAAAGATGGGTGGAGGGCCGTCTGTGCTGGGTGGAGGCGGAGCCTGTCCCTGAGGAAATGGCCCAGTAAACATTTCTCCACAGCATGCAGCATTTTGGATAACATGCAGGCTTTGCAGCTGGACAGATCTTAGCCAAGTGACCTCACCTTCCTGGGCCTCGGTTTCTTCATCCATAAAATGAGAATCACCTGGGAAGCAGATGATCCTCCTTTTGAAGAATTGTCCAAACGCCAAGTAGTAGCCTAACATTGTGTCACAATGGCCTATGTCATTCACTTGACTTCATCCCATCACACCTATGTAAGGAATTTGGGGGGAGCTTTATCTATAGAGCTTTCATACGTGAAGCAGATGCAGGTGTGATTCCCTAGAGCTAATTAAGAAGTGGGTAAAAAACCACATCACCCCTTCACAGCTGGGTGACCTCAGGCAAGCTCTTCAAACTTTCTGGGCTGGTGGTCTGAGTTCATTAAGGTAATGGCCACCAAGTGCCTTGTGCCCAGCCACGGTAGCAGTTTGTACAATGGCAGCCCCTTGCAGAGAGCTTTTGGTGGCTTTAAAACTGATGGCATCTTGGGGCAGCTTTTGAGATCAGCATCGGTGAAGACATGGGCACTTCTAAGAAAATGGAGGGAGAGTAGTTCCCCACCTGCCATGCTCTTGGGTGCCTCCTTGATCATACCCTAGCCCACAACTGGGTGACAAAATCCACCAGCAACCAGATCGTACCAACCTCACTTCTTCACCCACAGCGGTCAACTCACTCTACCTGCTGGCTCAGCCAGGAGCTGGTATACGGTTTACAAACTGAGGTGTAATATACATGTGTTAAAGTGTCAATAATATTATATGGCTTTGCATGGTGACAGATGGTAACTACACTTATGGTAGTTACCATTTTGTACATTTTGTAATGTACACAATCACTATATTGTACACATGAAAATGGTATAATATTACAGGTATCTATACTGCAATTAAAAATTCTTTAAGTGCACAGAAAGTACTTACCTTGTGTGGACAGCTCAGTGCTATTTTACACATGCAAACTTCCATGTGCAAGATATAGAGCATTTAGAGCTCTCCAGAGATTCCCACTCCATATATCACCCTAAGAGGTGACGACTCTTCTGACTTCTGGTGTCAGAAATAAGTTGTGATCTTGAACTTCATATAAATATCACATTCTATATGTGCAGCTTCTTTCACTCAGTATCACATCTATGAGATTCACCCACACTGTTGGGTGTAGGAATTAGTTTATTCTTTTTCAGGGCTATATGGTATTCCATTATATGGCTGTGCTATAATTTCTTTATATATTTTTTCCTGTTATGAACACTTATGTTGTTTTCCACTTGGGGCAGTTATAGATGGTGCTGTTGGGAATATTTTCATATATGCCCTTTGGTGCACATATGAATGCATTTCTGGTGGGTGGTTTTCTTTCACACTTACAGATTCGCTGATAAAGTGTCACATATTTTTAAGCCAAGAGTCACTTGCAGACTTGCCTTTCCCATCCCCGAATGGGATTGTTGGTCATGGGTGTGTGTTTAACTTTGGTGGATATGTCAGCAGCCTGTTTAAGAGCTCTGGATCCTTGGTGGTAAGAACCCAGACCCGCCTCTTTTGACAGGGAAGAAGGAGCCCTTGAAATGGACTCTTATGTAAGTCCCCACCCAGCCATGGGGAGGCTGAAGATGATGTGTACAGGGCTCTGGTTTCACACTCCACCAGTGCCAAAGGGAGGGTCTGCACCAGTGTCTTTGATTGAGAGGGTTCAAGGGCTATTTAATTTCCTCATCTGACAGCTATGCTGCTGGCCCCATCAAAATGATTACCCATTTGATGTGATTCTTGTCCATGCTGCATTCCATATCATTGTTTTTATTTATATTTGTTAAAAAACAAAAAAATTTTCGATTCCAACCTTAAGCTGCCTAAGATGGCAGGTGGATTTATCTTCTTGGCTTCCTTCAGCTCGGCTCCTGGCTGTCACATCAAAAAGAAAGTCTCAGATTAGTGCTACCATGCCTTTAACACCTCTCAAATACTTGCTAATCTCCCTTTTTAACAAAGAACTGGCTTCAGCCTCCCTTCTGTAACGTAGAATTTAATAACATTGCTCTTTGCTTATTATTGTTATTGAAATTGTTTTAAATTGGTTTCTATTTTGGCAAGGGATTATTGGCTTTCTATTTGCAGTGGCGAAATGTTTCCTTTTAAATAAATTTACTGTCATTTAAAGGAGAGTTGCTTTAAAGAGAAATCTGAGTACTGCCCAGATATGGCAAAATTCCTAAATTGGAGTGTGAATGTTGAAAACAGAAAGAAAGGTGACAGGTGAATGGCAGAAACTTAAGAAACACAAGGGCTGAGGGCGGAGTCAGAGACTCACCTGGATTCCAGTTATTGCTCTGGATGTGTGACCTTTGGCAAGTCATAGGAGGTGAGGGAGAAGTCATGGGAAGTAAAGGGAGATTCCGCCACAGTCTAGTGCTTTGGAAGCTTTTACGTGCCTATGAATTTCCTGACTCCTCAGCAGGAGAGTTCTAGGGCTGGGATAGGAGAGTGGTTTGAGGTCCCACTGGTCCCTAGATCTTGGAGGTACCTCTGTGGGGCAGTAACATGTAAGTGGTGGTTGGGGGTGGAGATAGGCAGACTCAAGGATCCACATCTCTGATTCAGCCAGAACACTTCCACTTTTATAATCTGGGCTTCTACTTGTGATTTTGTTTCATACAATTTTTGTGCAGCCAAAGATAAAAGTTAGAAGTCATTGGCTTTAGTATCTTAAAGGACTGTCTGGCTCATTCAGTTTAGTTCTTGAGCGAGTTTCCATTCCAGATTCCTTTGGTTGCAGGAGATGAAATCTGAACTCAACCCACCTGAAAACCAAATGGAATTTTTGGGCTTGTATAGTCAAAATGTCAAGGGTATATCCTGGTCACATAGCTGGATCTATTTCATCTCTCTCCCTGTCTCTCTGTTCCTCTGCCTATATCTGTCTTTCTGTCTCTCCCTCTCTCCTTTCCCTTTCCTGGTCCCACTTTCTTCAGGTTTGGCTTCTTTCTTGGGCAGCCTCTCCCCCATGTGTTGACGATACGGCTACCAACAGCTCCAGACAAACATTTATTTTCTCATCAGGAAAAGCCATCTCATCCCCAGAATTCCTAGAAAATTCCCAGGGCCGACATTCATTGGAAGAACATGGGTGTCTTTCCGAAACCAGTCATTATGGTCAGAGGTATTTCTTGTTCTCTTTGGCTAAACCTGACTCATATGCACTCCAGCTTCATGGAGTCTTTGTGGAACCAGCCCACCTGAACAATAGACCAGGCACTATACTCAACCCTTTGTGCATATGAGCTCATCTAATCCACACAAGACTATGCGGAAGGTCCTCTCCTTATCGCCCAACATATGAAGAAAATACTTAAAGAACAGACACTCCGTCACCAGACAGGATTTGAATCCATACGCTCCTAAACAACGTCTTGTCAAGGATGCTATCTATCCAATGTTCTCTTTGGACTGAGTTTGGAGAACTAATTCTCCACCCCCACCCCCAAACTGAGGGGTTGTAAGCAGACCAGGGAAAAGGGTTGCCAAATGGGAAAAACCTCTAAATGTCCAAATACCACCTTAAGGAGTTTGAACCTGAAATTGCCAGAAAAGGGGGAGTGGGGCATGGGTGAAGGAAGTGGGAAGGTACAAACTTCCAGTTATCAAGTAGCTAAATAATGGGGGTGAGAGCATGGCAACTATAGTGAATAATACTATAATGAACATCTGAAAGTTGCTAAGAAAGTACATCTTAAACATTCTTTTTTTTATTTTTTTTTGAAGATTTTATTTATTTATTAGTTAGAGAGAGAGAGCGAGCACAGGCAGACAGAGCGGCAGGCAGAGGCAGAGGGAGAAGCAGGCTCCCTGCCAAGCAAGGAGCCCGATGTGGGACTCGATCCCAGGACGCTGGGATCATGACCTGAGCCGAAGGCAGCTGCTTAACCAACTGAGCCACCCAGGCGTCCCCATCTTAAACATTCTTATCACAAGAAAAACATTTGTGACTATGTGTAGTGAAAAACAGTAACTAGATTTATTGTGGTGATCATTTCACAATAAATACATATATCAAAGCATTATGTTGTACCTGAAATTAATATAATGCTATATGTCAATTGTACCTCAATCAAAACCAAAACAAAGCAAAACCAAACCAAACCGAAAAGACTTGAACTTAACCTAGAGAGACTTGAAGGATATAATCAGATCAGAGTCTTGGGAAGTTCCTGCTAGGAGATCTGCTT
>RCUC01083196.1:0-10969 GCA_003697995.1 Taxidea taxus jeffersonii
TATACTGTTTTTGGTTTGCTCAGCTTTTCAGATCTGTGCACTGATATTTTTCATCAAATTGGAGAAATATCAATTATTATGTTCTTCAAATATTTTTATGCTCAATCTCTTTCTCTCCTATTTTTGTGATACTCTAATTGTGTGACCATTAAAATCTTTCTACTGACACAGAACACTAAGGTGCTGTTCTTTTTAAAAAATTAATATCTATCTTTATTCTTCAGTTAGGACTGTTTCTATTGACCCATCTTCAAGCTCACTGATCCCTTTGTTTTCATTGTCCAGTTTTCACCTAAGCTCATCCAGTGAGTTTTTTATTTCACATATTTTATTTTTCAGTTCTTGGATTTCTATTTGGTTCCTTTTTTAATAGTTTTAATGTCTCTATTGTTATTCTCTATCTATTCATTCTTTCTATTCCTCATTTCCTTTAAATCTTTGAACATGTTTATAATAGTGCTTTAAGAGTACTTCTCTGATAATATCAGCACCAACATCATTCTGGGGAAATAATTTTACTGACTTTTTTGTTTTGTTTTGTTTTCACTTTAGGTTATACTTTTTTTTTTCTTATTTGCATTTGTAGCAGTTTTTAAAAATGTATACTGGATATTGTGGGTGAGACATAATTTATGGACTGTGATGTTTTCTTTACAGAATTTTGAGTTTTTCTGGCTGACAGTTAATTCATAGTGATCACTTAGATCTTATAGAGTGGTGGTTCTCAACTAGGAGTAATTTCCTCCATTTGGCAATGTATATATATATAGACTTTTGGTTGTCACAACTTGGGAGTGATGATGGCATATAGTGGGTAGAGATTAAGAATGCTGCTAAACATAATTTACAAGTAAAGCATCTCACAACAAAGAACAATATGATCCAATATTTCAGTAGTGCTGGGGATGAGAAACCCATTGTAGGTGTTTTAGATATTGTTAGAAAGGATCTCTTACAGTTTCCCCCCTCCAGAGCATATCCCTTATTCTAGGACATAGTCCTTACTTCTAATGTGTGGCCGTTGTGAAGTCTTAACCAAGTGTCCAAAGTACTAAGTGAAATCTCTTTATTACACCCTGACTGGCTAGAAATCCAAAGTCTCCCAGCACTTTATAACTTCTGGTATCTTTATTCAGGAATCACTTCCTAGCAACTGTTCTCTGATGGACTCAGTGAATTTTGCCCTGCTCAAGTACAGTCCAGTGCTTGGCTAAGGTTGTGAGGGCACCTCCATCCAGAGTTCTGGGGACCCCACTTTTTGCATCTTTCCCATCTCAAGTATATTTCTCTTTAAACTGTAGTCTCTTAAGCAACCCTGAATTCCAAACTTTGTCTCCTCTGAGACAAACACTTTATGTACTTCAGAAAGTGCCCTAGATAGAAATATGGGGTCAACATGAAGCTCACCCTACATGTTTCCCTTCTGTCAAGGATTACAGCCCTGTATAGTTTGTTGTCTAGTGCTTGACAGAAATTGGCTCATATATTTTATACAGTTTCACAGTTTGGAATGAGAATATTTCCCATACCAGTCATTCAGTCATGGCCAGAGTTAGATAATTCATATTGGAATTTTAATCTCGACTCTAAATCTTAAGTTTCCTTATCATTCCTTGAGATTAACAAGATACTCTTTTAATCAGAAGTAATTCTTTGTAACAGATGAAGATAAAATTATAGTTGCCTTCTCTAGAAAATACTAGAGAGGAACATTTCTGATAGATCTACCTTCTTATCCCATTCCCCAAGGTCTTTTAAACGCTGGCTAATAATAGTATATAAATGATGTCTTCTCTCTACCAATTATAGTAATAGCTATCTTATAGTGTATGCTTTCTTTTGCCAGGGACAGTACCAATAGATATACATATGCTTTATTTTACTTTATGCTCACAGCAGCTCTACTTTCCCTGTTTTACTTATAAGGGAACTGAAGCTCTAAGAGGTTAAGGAACTTGGTCAAATTTTCAGAGCTAGTGAAGTGACAGAGCTGAAACAAAGGCTTAAGTTTGTCTGACTCTAAAGCCTTAAATGTATATCAGCCAGAGCAGACTAACTGATATTCCTCACAACCCCAAAATCTCAGTTTATGAAAGTATTCTCATTCCCAACACATTCCAGTGTAGGTTGTTGGAAATGTCTACCTTACACAGTCCTTCCTTCATGTGGCTCCATTATTCCCTGGAGACTTGGAGTTGTCTGCTCCTCTCCTTCATCAGAAGACAAAAAAGAGAACATGGAGGCTCAAACTGAAAGCTTTTCAGGCTGGTAAGTGGAGATCATCATTTGTGATCACTTTCAGTTAGGCAGAAGTCAGTTGTAGAATCCATCACGAGGCCAGGAAATATAGTCTGGCTATGTCCTCAGGGAAAAAGGAGAATGGATTTGGTGAATGACTAGCTAGTCCTACCATACCACAATAAGCCAGATTCTCTCCTAAGTTGCTTGTTGGAAAGCATTTATATACTTTACTCTAAATGCAGTTTTTCTAATATGTGAGATGTAAGAAGCAGAACGAATGAACATAGGGAGAAAAAGAGAGGGGAAAACCAAGAAACAGACTCTTAACTATAGAAAGCAAACTGATAGTTACTGGAGGGGAGATAGGTAGGGAGATAGGTAGGTAGGTAGGTAGGGGTAGGTAGGGGGAGATAGGTAGGTAGGGGACGGGAGTAAGGGCGGAGTATGGGTTAAACAGATGATGGGTAATAAGGAGGGCACTTGTGATGAGCCCTGGGGTGTTGTATGTAAGTGATGACTCACTATATTCTGTACCTGAAACTAATATCGCACCGTATGTTAACTAGCTGGAATTTAAGTAAGAACTTGAGAAAAAAACAAAATACAACACTTGTATCTCTAAATAAATAAATAATTTCCCTTGAAAGCTCAGAGAATATAAACACAGAATGGGTGACTGTCCTGAAAGCAGTATCAGTGATCATTAATAGACAAAAAATAATCACCATTGCTTCTTGGCCTTTTGGCTAAGAGCAAGTATAGTATTTGTCCTTATCAGTTTAATACCTGACATGTCCTCTATCTTAGGACAATATATTGAATGGATTTTTGGAGCAGGGAGTTGGAATAGGAGCTTGCTCTGTACACTCCATGCATCAACCTAGTGTCATTATAGTTCTAGGAAAGGTGCAAACCCTTGGGGTTAGAAATCACAGGTTTGGGGAAGACACTTCCAGAAAGGGCTTATATTGGTTCCTTTGGGAAATGGTGGCAATACCTGGGACACGCAAGAGTTAACAACAACAACCACAAAAAGGCAAATCAGCAAAGTACTTTTGTCAGGTTGCTTTGCTCAGCCCACCTTTCTTTTGATTTGAATATATCTACACCATCTGTTTGGTTGGAGTGTTTGAGAAAATTCCCTGAATTTCATTCCAACTGCCCTTGTCTTAAGCCTGGACTTCTTTTGCCCTCCTAATGACAACACATCTAAAATTTTCCTGTCTTTAATATCTTTCTTTTTCATTCATCCTACAGAGGATGGCCATTGTCTTTTGAAAGTGCAGTTCACATTAGGTTTTACTCCTCTTCAGATGCCTTTGGTACCAGTGGCATCTCTCCATCTCCAAATCATGGTCCTGCCTTACATCTCTGTTTCCCTGGGTTCTTTGCTTACATACCTTCTGATCCAGTCCAGCTGGTGCCATTGGTGTTCCCAGAATTTGTTCCATGCTGTCCCAGATCCATGCTCTTATGAATAGAGTTCCCAGTATCCACATACCTTCTCATTCTCATTTCTCCTCCTCAAAATCCTACCCAGTTTTCAGGGACCAAGTAAAAAGTGATCTGTTGGGGCACCTGGGTGGCTCAGTGGGTTGAGCCTCTGCCTTTGGCTCGGGCCATGGTCTCAGGGTCCTGGGTTCAAGCCACATCGGGCTCTCTGCTCAGCAGGGGGCCTGCTTCCCTCTCTCTCTCTCTGCCTACTTGTGATCTCTCTCTCTGTGTGTCTAATAAATAAATAAAAATCTAAAAAAACAAAAAACAAAAACAAAAAAAACCTGATCTGTTATGAAGTCTGCACCCATGTTTCTGGTTAAATAAGTCTGTTTCCTGCTTGTGCTTGTGCAGCACTTTATACTAGTCACAGTCTGCTTTGTGTCTCATCTTCTTAGCTTGGCCACAGCTCTTAGGGACTAGTTGTTTTTGTGAGCCTTCCTGTTCACCTCCTGCAGCGCCCAGCATTACAACTTGTTGAGCAAAGATGCTTAGAAATGCCTATTGGGCAAAATTAAAAGTAGGATGTGACATCAACTGTACAAAGACCTTTTCCTTAAATTAATCTGGAAACTAAAAATGGACTATTCTCAAAATGATTAGATAATGTACTTGAGATAAACTACTTAGTACAACCTAAAAGTGCATTTAAATGTTCTTCTTTTTTTTTTTAAAGAAGAAACAATTCCTTCAAATAGCTGATTTTGAAATATATCTGTAGGACATTTTAATGGTCTGCATTAAAAAAAAAATCTTAAATGCCCTTACTTAGGTAGGCAGGAGGGTTGGAATTATCCCTATAAAATGTATTCTGATTTCCAGTTTCCAAAAGGGCATCTGAAATAATAGGTATTGAGCCTGCCTGGGATGGTGCTCTCTAGGTGGCTTCTTTAGCAATATCCTAGATACAGTTTTGCATCTAGATTGGCTTTGCCCAGGAGAAGCACAGCTTTTGTTGAAAAGCACAACTGCTGGTGTGGTGGGGCAATTGGAATGGGTTGTATGTGAGAGAGATCCTTCAGAGAAAATGTGTATCTTCATCAAAATTCTAACTGTGTTGAAACTGTCATTTAAAGAGTTAACATCTGTGAAGAATAAAAAATGCTATGGAGAGTTTTCAGGCAAAGCATGGGGAGACTGATAAAATTATCAGTGAATTAAATTCAGACAGATGGCTTTGGAAAGGAATGAAGTACACAAACCTTATGTAGAGTATAATGACTCTCACTCTGACAGGAGCTTTGTCAACAGGCTAAGAGGGTTTTTGTTTTGTTTTGTTTTTTGCTTTTTTGGTTTTTTAAATCTGGATTTTAAAGCAGTTGGAAGTCACATTCTTCTCCTTTTCTGAAGGTGTTATTTAGTACTCAAACAACAAAAAGAGCAATAGTTTGTAAACCCACCTGGACAGCATCAGACTCTGAACCTCTGGGTGTAGGTACGCAGCATGGTAGAAGGCATATGGTAGGCATCACGTGTGCTGCTGCTTCTCACTGCCCTCACATTCACTGCCCACTTCAATAGGTCCTTGGCAGTTAAAATATTTCTACAGAACAGAGGCCAGTCATTAGCTCTGCTTACAACAGCAGGATAGCAAGGGAAGTTTTCAGTCATTAAACACACATGTATAGAATAAAGACACAAATACACTGATTTTTGCTTTTTAAAATTTCAATTCTTACCATTCTTTTTGGTTAAATTTTTAAAAATAGCTCTTAGAGTATCTCATTTGAGACTATCATCTTCCATTTAGACAGAACTGGTGAGAAAATAATGTTATTCCTCTCTCAGGATTTCTTTTTCCTTTTGGTTTTATTTTATCTTCACTTATTTGGCTCCAGGGGCCCCCTTTTTTAGGTGACAGGCCCCAGCATATTCACGCTTGGACGCGGATGGCCAGGCTGCTTCTTAGCAATGGACTTTGCCTTTGTTCCAGACCAGATGTTCTGTTTCTCCCTGGTAACAGTTTGCATTGTGGTACCTTATTATACTGCGCTCTCTGAAACTGGTGCCAGGGTAGCCTCCAAATCAGCCAAGAGCAGCGCTGAATCAATGAGACAGCTGGCGGCCTCCCTAGGGAGGGAACGTTTTTTACCTTTTTGATTCATGCAGTCTCCGCTAGTTCAGATCCAGGATGCCATGAATGATTTTTCTTAGCGACAGGTGAGAACAAAAAAGCTTTGTAAACCTAATTCAATAGAAGCTGGAGACTCGGTGTGCTATTGATTAAAAGGAGAAGACGATGAAGAGGAAGTATACACACAGTCCGATTGCATTTTCCCCATAATCGACTTCTGTGCTTCTGCTTGTGCTGGAGTTGTCAGGTTTGTAGGGAGGAGAAGCTTGAAAATCAGGAGTATTGTGGTTACTGATCTAGGGTTAGGATTTTAATCATGTCTGTAAGATTGCATGTTATCTACAAAAACAAGAAGTTTACTCCTTTTCCATTTTTTAGCTATAAAATTCACTGATTTATTGTTAACTTCGCTTAAAACTTGGGGTTACTTTAATGGGCTTGTTCACATCATCCAGGCTTTAATGTTTGGGATGTGCTGATTTATTAAGGCTATGGATTTGGGTAAAAATCATCCACATTTACACTCAAGCAAAAGATTACAACTCAGTTTGAGTTCTCGCCCTAGGTCCTACATGTCAGCACACTTTTTGAGTGAACAAGAACCGTAGTCCTGCGCTGCCTTGTGTCCCCCTGCTCTTTAAAGCAGGCCAGTTCTTGAGCCATTGTAATCAGAGGACCATTAAGATGAGATGGCCTAGTACATGAGAGCTCTAGTCCTGGTGTGGCTGAGAGGAAAAAATGTGACAGTAACAAAAGCCAGGGACCCTGCAGTATATCATCCCCATCAATCATGGCAGACATATCGGCAACATGATGGATGACATCCAACCACTGACCTTGGTGGGTCAGCCTTTGTCACACAAGTAACAGAATAAGTCAAAGCAGTGGGTCTACCTACCATCAAATAGGAGTGATAAGCTGTGACTGCAGCAGAGGGAAAATGAACATTAGTGTGACATGTTGTCTGTATTTCTGAGCCAGAGGGAGCAGGTACCTTATTGTTTAATCATTGAATAGGATTGGATATTTCAGGAAGGAGGAAAATCAAGTTCTCAAGGTGTACTCGTAGCATTATAAGTTTTTCTCTTAACTAAGATATTACTTAGAGAGTAGTGAGTCTGCAGGGTAGATATCTTTATAGGCTAAAAAATATTATAACATAAATTTCTTTACTTTAAACCTGAGTATTGGCTCATATACATGCAGTTTAGCATTTAGTTGGTGACAGATGATTTGGCTTGGGGATAGACATAATTTAGTTGGGATTTCTGGTGATTTTCCCTTGATGGTCTTAGAATTTATCTCTCAGTCTCTCAAAATGTCACAGTTATAAATGACCTATCCCAGATCCCTTCTCTGAGTTTAAATATTACTTGATTGGTCATAGAAAGTAAGGAGAAATTCTTAATAATGAGCAACAGGACATGTGGAGGGCGTGGTGTCTACTGAGGGTAAAAGAAACAGAGAAAAGATGATGATCCACTTGCTTTTCCTGGGAAAGTGAGGTTGGAATACACTGAAGCAAGATCTACCTATTTATTTTCCAGGTGGCTTTATGCCATGTTGTAAGGAATTTGGTCAACTTTATTGTTGAGAACCATATCCCTAAGCCAGTGGAATCACTGAAAATCCTGTCTCATCTCTTTTGGAATCAATACTTAAAAAGCCAAGAAACCCAGATGTCATGTGCTTGTTTCCTTTTCAAAGCCAAAAACTCAGGTTGGCATCCTCAGGAGTCCAGTCAAGGCAAACCAATTAGGTTGTATATTTATATTTAGGGGCCAGACCTTACATAATTCCAATTCAGCCCATTCAAGTTGTTATGCACTTTCCCCCAGACATCTGTGTGCTCACCACTGTGCCAGTCATTAGTAAAGAGGGTAAGGCAAACAAATAAGACATTATTTATCATAACAGGCTTTATACACTTTTGGAACTTCAAGGGGTGAGTACAAACTGAAAACGCATATGACATCAGGAAGGACTTAGGAAGAAAAGGAGCAATATAATATGCATACTAGCTTTATTAAGGAAAGGAAATCTAGGGGTAAGTTTCAGAGTCAACCTTCCTTCTTTTGAGATTGGTATCAGGGAAGATGAACATATCTTCTCACAGATGCCCTAATGCCATAAGCTCTTTGTCTGATCCACAAAGACATTTCTCATATTCTCCAACTCTTGCAATTGGAATAGACACTGAGCAGCCAAAACATCTGGATCAATTGTGTTTGGCTGTGTGGACTGGTATCTAGAGAGAGAAGATGGGGCATAAGTTCTGATGGTATTCTGGATGTGTTTCTTTCCCTTCTGGATGAAAGCCAAAGCTGCTGCTAGAGTGAAAACTGAGTTCTCTTGGTAATCTTTCCCATTCTTCTTAAATGCAGGGTTTTAAAGACATTGCTCTTTGGGTCTAGATGTCATTTTGGGATCACATCATGATAACTGTGTGTGTGTATGCTGGAAGGGCAAAGTTGTAGAGCAATTACTCAGCTATGCTGAGGAAGGAAGCAATTACCAGAACACGTTTTAGCTGTGCTCATCAGAGTAAGTTTCACTTGGGCACAAGGAAAGCATTAACGTGGGCAGTGTCCCTTTTCAGAGGCTTAATTTAGTTTTTTCTTCCCTTTAATTGTGTGATTTCAGTATTTTAGCCACAATCCCTAGGCTGTAGGAACCTTTAAACAGCTCTTTATTATGAAGCAGGGCATGGGTTTTTGAAGAAGAATGAACAGGGACCTGCATAATTTATAAGAAAACTGCACAATAGATTTTTCTTTACAAAGAACACTGGGGTTACATTGGCACAAGTCAAATACCTTTTTAATGAATAGTCAGTAATCAGCAGCAGCTACAGTAAATGCTTGAATTTTTTTCTTTCATGTGCTATGAGTCCATAAATTAAGCATCTGATTCTGATTGCTGTCATGAATGTACATGCCTGCATGTACATCCCCTGTATCAGCTCATGCTCAGTTTAGAGCAGGGTGAAAAGTGGAGGGCAAATCTCTTTTTTAATATGTTCAGTTTCCATCCACTTTAAATGCTATAATGGAAAAAGAATGTTGACAATACACTCCACTTTCTTTTTTGGATCTAGATCACAGTTTAGGTTTTAAGACAGCAGTATTGGGGGCGCCTGGGTGGCTCAGTGGGTTAAGCCAACTGCCTTCGGCTCAGGTCATGATCTCAGGGTCCTGGGATCAAGTCCCGCATCGGGATCTCTGCTCAGCAGGGAGCCTGCTTCCCTCTCTCTCTCTCTGCCTGCCTCTCTGCCTACTTGTGATCTCTGTCAAGTAAATAAAAAAATTAAAAAAAAAAAAAAGACAGCAGTATTGGGGCACCTGGGTGGCTCAGTGGGTTAGGCCTCTGCCTTCAGCTCAGGTCATGATCTCAGGGTCTTGGGATCGAGCCCTGCATCGGGCTCTCTGCTCAACAGGAAGCCTGTTTCCCTCCCTCTCTCTGCCTGCCTCTCTGCCTGCTTGTGATTTCTGTCTATCAAATAAATGAATAAAATCTTAAAAAAAAAAAGACAGCAGTATTATGTTCTAGAATGTAAGAGCCATTAAAATAAATTAAATTGCCAAGGTGTTTTTTTCCTTAAGCAAAGCTTTATCTAAATCCAAATTGTAGGCTTTCAATTTGCTCATTCTTGTAAGATTTAGCACATGTTATTTTCATCACTTGGAATGTATCCTCCTTTTTTCTATTCTCTGCTTCTCAATATTTCTAATTTTAACAAAACCCCAAACAAATGCTTCAGGAAATTATTCTTTTCTAATGTCATCTATAGCCAATCCTGTTCACTTATCTCTTATTGGTTCCTTAGCTGCTCTGAAGTTAATGTAAACAGATGGTTATTAGTGTATAACTAGATCATTTCTTAAAGTTTAAGAATATATTTTAAAAACCTACACATATTTTCCAATTTCAACAATATTTGGTAGTTATGGTTTCAGGCCAAGCAACAAGTACAAATATTTAAAAAGCAGCATCAGAAAATATTATTGTAATATGGACAATAAGATAAAATACTAGAGCTTCAAATGTGTTAGGTACTGTTTTAAGTCCCTCACAAGTACTAATTCGTGTACTTTTCACAATATTTCTGTAAGGTAAATACTATGGTTTTCCGATTTTACAACGGTGGAAACTGAGGCACAAGGAAGTACAAGTAACTTGGCAAATTTGCAGAGCTAAGTGGTAGAGCCCAGGAGCTTAACACAAAACCCTATGATTTTAACAGTAGTGTTAATGGTTCTAAAAATTTTTTGATTTTAATTATTGAAGTACAGAAGAAAAAAAGCCTATAAGTTAACTTTAGTAAATATATTCAGAAGATAACTGTGGGACCCTGTTAAGCACTTTTTAGATAACAAGAAGGAAGGAAAAACTTCATGAATGTGGGATATGTTAGTTTTCTCAAAGGCCCACTAGGTGGCAGTGTTGTATGCTACAGCTTTGTGGCTTAATCCGCTAGGGGGCCTGGGGTTTGTAGGGTGGGGGGACGGGGAGGGGGAGTGAAAGTGAGAAATACCTGTGGAGTATTTATTATTCAATTGTCATAGCTTGGAGAATGCCTTACTAATGGTTGTCACTTGCTGAACTTTTTTGAGCTTATGTTTTCCCTTTAACCCAGTAAATTACAGTATTTTAGGACAGAGAATATTTTGTCTTTCCACAGCCCCTGAGGTTGAGTTTCTCATATTGAGAACATGGAAGAAGCCGTTCCTACAGAGTGCAGAAGCTAACCCTTGCCATGGGAGAAACACTTTCCTGATCAAGGTTATTTCCTCAGCCAAGTTAAGTTTCTTACTCCATCTCACATAGCAATCTGATCCACTCAGTATTGTTGAATACATGTCATACAGCATTTGGAATCCTGATTTTCACATAAGCACAGTGATTTTGTAGTTCAAGAGTGAAAAGTATCCATTGTGTCATTCCATCAGCTGAAGAGAGCGACTTCTGCTGCTCTCTTTTGTATTTCACTGTTATTGCCTGAGGAGGGAGCAACACTGAATGGAGGAAACCCAAGAGAAGATTTGGGTAGATTGTAAACACTGTGGAGAAGTGAAGTGTTTAGCTTTGCATTAGGTAAGCAACATTTCAGCAAGTCAGAATCAGCAAATTTGTGCGATGTTCTGGTAAGCCACTTCCCTT
>RCUC01083219.1:0-13929 GCA_003697995.1 Taxidea taxus jeffersonii
TTGTACAGAACAGATAAAATGCTAGTCATCTGTGCTTTATTAGAGGCATATCCATTTTAATCCTGAAGACATAGGTTTGAGTCAAAGAACTATCTTTTAAATAGAATTATTCCTTGGATTTAATGTGTTGGCGCTTCTTTAATGGTTCTGATTGTATTCTTATTTTAACCATTAGAGGGCACGTTAGTCCAAGAAATATTAAACAAAAAGCATAGCAACAAGAAGGAAATAGATTTAGAAGTAGTAGGCAGAGAAAATTTATGTATTTAACTGTGCTTATGTTCACTCATTGTCATTTGAACATAATTTACCACATTTTTTTAATCTGAAAAGAATTCAGGTATATATAGTTTCATGCAAGAAATAACTCTTCACTTTTTATTGCTAGCTACTATTCCTAGGAGGATGAGGTTGGCCTAGTTGAATTTGGCAAGGTTCACTATTATGTGACCAAGGAGGACATTTGAAGAACATCCTGAGTTCAAAGTTACGTCCAGTTAGGTTATTATGAAGTAAGTGAATGCCAGTCCCTCGTTTTGTAGTTAAAAGAAAACAAGTACAACAACAAAACACCTAAATGTGAATGAATGTAGCTCAGCAGCTGTGCTTCACTTCAAGTATTTATAATAAAATTTGGTACAAATTACAGAGAGAACAATGGATGGCCCCAGAGTAAACAAAAGGCTCTATTTGAGTTGAAAGGCTTGGCTGAGGTCATAAACTACAAGAGGGCAGGGAGCTCAAGAGGCTTATGAATGACTGCCGAGTCTCAGAATGAGTTCATTGGTTTTCAGTCTATTGCAAACTATTATTATTTCTAATGTTCAGTCTTTGCTTTAACTGCTGCAGCTTTTAATCTGTAAAGCTGAAATAGATACCAGCTAATATTTAATAATAATGCTTTTATGATATTAAGTTAAAGGAATACTTTAAATGATTAATTCATTAATTTATTTAATAAAGCTAATTGAGCACCTGCTAAATTTCAAGTTCTGGGCTAGGTGCTGGGGAATAAAGAGATGAATACATTGTCCCTGGCTTGAAAATATGCTTTTTTAAAAGATTGCCCTGTGATTTACAGAGAAATAAATCAGCAAATACCAGTAGTATATGATAACTTTATATATGAGGGGAGAATAGAAAAGAGATTTATCCAACCTATTACAAAAAATATTTTACATTATATTTTTAAGGGAACTGAAGGTATAGGCAAAATCATTAGTATATACTATCTTCAGTTTAAGGCTGCAGAACTGCTCTGGTAATACTTTTTTTCTTAGAGTTAATTATACAATAAATCATAGTAATTAGTTGCATAAAACAAGGTAATAATGTAATTAAAACCAAAATATTTACTTGCTATAGAAGATACTTTTATGCATCTTAATTCTGCTCCTTGCAAGCTAATAATACTCTATAGGAATTTCTGTGTGGCTTTTACATCTGGTGGTTGTGGAATTAGCATGTACAAAGAGAGCTCAGAATTATGCTTTAATTATGATTTGAATGATGATTTGAGTCTGAGCATGAGTTGTCAACAGAATTGTGAGCTGGGGGAAAAAGAGATAAGGACTGTTAGTGGTATTAAAAAGTATATTTGCAGTCACTTACTTTAAAGTGCCTTTTGTTTTAAAAGAAGTAATTAATGTTAGGAATTAATTGGTTCAGATTCTTGATTTTAAAGTTATCACTTGGTTGCTAAGATGAAGCCTTTTCAGAATTACTACACGATATGCAATGACAGGAACATTTCAGCTGAAAGGTAGAAAACATAATTGAAAAGCTAGATTTTGAGTGCCTGCTTATCATCCTAAATGATAGCAGATGAGCCCAAGGAACTAAATGATGTAGTTCAATAAAAAATTTATTTAGCTGGATTTCACTTTATGATACATGGCTTCCTCTAAGAGCTAAATATTTTTATTGATGTTTTTATATAATAATAGGCATTAAGTGGAGCCTGCTCAGTATGCATTAACTATTATAAAGCAATTAGTTAGTAAAAATTATAATGAAAAAATGGATCTAGATACAGAATCTAAGGATTTTAAGGTTTGGCTAACCAAAATAAGGTATTCATAAAATGCAGCCATAAAGACAATATTTCAGATGTGTATTTATTGACATAGAAATCACATTACAAAGCAGGTTATATAGTATGAGGCCCACTACTGTTAGAAAAAATAACATATATGAGTGGGGAAAACCAGAAAATGTGTATACCAATGTTAACAGTGGTTATCTCAGGCAGTGGAATTGTGAGAGGTTTTCATTTTCATTAAGCATATCTATATTTTCCTAATTTTTCTTACAGCAAACATATTTAATTATGTGATAAATTATGATATCTTAATATCATATCTTAATATTCTAGTCTGCCTAATGTTTAGCAGGAAAATCTTTATATGACTTTAGAATATAACTATATACTCTTGCTGATATTTAGTTGGTCCTAACATATGTTTACAATTCCTATTTGTTCATTGATTCTCTGTTTTTGTATTTACATATTTTAACAAGTATTAAAAATTTGGCAAACTGTATCCTCAATAATACTTAATTTGTCTCATGTGAATGAGAAGATAGAGTGAATTCATAAATAGAGAAAAAGGACAATCAAACAATGGACCCGATTTTAAGCTTTGCAATATATGAGAAGGGAATATTTAAGAGAAAAGAAGGAATTATGTTTAAGATGTGACCTGGGTATATAAAAAGAATGAAATGAAAGATAGTAGATCCAAATTATACTACATTTTGAATCTGCACATGGGATGAGGATAATAGAACTGTTGGCAGTGATTGATCAAACCAGTCAGGAAAGAAATTGTGACTTTCATTTAAAAAAAGATGATGCATTGGCTAACAACTCCGGCCTCTCTTTTTTTTTTTTTAATGTTATTTATTTATTTATTTATTTATTTATTTGACAGACAGAGATCACAAGTAGGCAGGCAGGCAGAGAGAGAGGAAGGGAAGCAGGTTCCCCGCAGAGCAGAGAGCCGGACGAGGGGCTTGATCCCAGGACCCTGGGATCATGACCTGAGCCGAAGGCAGAGGCTTTAACCCACTGAGCCACTCAGGCGCCCCCCTGGCCTCCTTTCTATAAGATTGTATCCCTTTGAAGAGAAAACATGCTCCAATTGATCTGCTCAAGGAGAGTTAATTTTCTTCTATTTAAAAGAGTAGCTTTTGGCAGGTATGTACTCTCAGGATACTGTAATTCAGACAGCACATCAATGTAAACAGTTGAACCACACCTACAAAGATCAAACGAGATGGGTGGATTTAAGTAGAAGGTAAGCAGGAATTTCTATTTTAGGAAGAAGAGAAATGACCTCTAAACGATTTACTTGGGGAAACCCCCCCCCCCAATAGTGCTTTGTGGCATCTCTGTGACTCTAGGTCAGGCAGGACCATGCTATAAAACAAAAAGATGGCTTTCCTAGCTGAGATTAATAGCTAATCATGAGGTAAGCATTTATTAAGTTGTTGCAAGTAAATGTTATAAAATGAAAGTTTAAGGGAAGAACTTTTGTTTCTGGGGAGAGAGTATTAGGCTTTTTTCTGCCCTTTGTGAGTAAACGAGATAGTCTAGTGGGTGTTTTATTTTTTTGCTTCATAGGCTGTCTTCATTCTGATGTGTGGAAAACAGCTTTTAACTACTAGTGAATAATCAATTTCCATTACAATTTTATTAACAGCAAGTAATTAATCAGTCTCACAATTTTATTTAAAATGTTGGTTCAAATATCTGGGTGTTAATTTTATTTTCAGCCCAAATGATAATTTGTAAACCAACCATGTTTCAAATTGGTCCTTTATCTGATGAACTGATTTTCGTGAGAGAGAAAGCTTGGAAAAATTTCTAATTAGTGCTAAGACCTGATTTTTTGTGGCTCACTGCTTCACGTATTCTACTTCTTCAAATTATGCTATAGGAAATGTCTTTAGAGGTTGGTGTTTTCTATTGATCTCTACAATTGTCCTCAGTAATTTAGAAGTTAACTGTGCAGTGATTTTTCAAGAATGTGCCAGAGCTTTGAGTCAGCACACACTCTTTTCTACCGAGCCAGGGGACAAAGATCCTTGTAACCCCTCATCTGCTCCAAGCATAAGAGTGGGACTCATGGATCCCAGCTGTCAGTTCATTTCCTCTGTGTAACTCTCTTGTTCTTTCAGCTTGCAGTTCACTCCTTAAATGCCTCTTCTCTTATAAGCTGAGAAGGGATTTGTGCAGCCTGAGCTTACCTGAGAAACTAAAGATCATTAATTAGAAAGGTGCTTCTGGGCAACAGGAAATTTTTCATTGGAAGGGTTTAGAATCTAAGAAAGTAATTAATTTCTCTGTGGAAGAAGAGCACGTTTTTGTCTTCTGATGTCCTTCCCAATTGCAATTGAATGGTTTAAGGCACAATGGAAGGAATATGACTTCTCTCTCATTAACCCTCACAGCTGGGCTTCCTCTTTTCTGTCTCTTTCCTTTCCTCTACCATTTTGGCATTAGTGGTGACTTGGAGGGATTTTGGGTGACATTTTATTTTATTTTTGTGAGGAAAAGTTAAGGAATATGTTGGAAGGAATACAATACAGTATTTTTCTTAATATGCATATAGTGTCAGAAGGAGTTTTTAGGTTAAAAAGTTTGTTTATTAAAAATGATAAATCAGGAAAGATAGTTGCAATAAATATGATAAAGTTTTGCCATCATAATGTATACATGAAAGACAGACAGCTTATAGTCTTACAAAAGATACTGAAACTCTAATCAAAGTGAAAAGAAACAACATGGGCAGACATTTAGAAGAAGAAATAGAAAAACCTAAAATTTATTATTGGTAGTAATCAATGAAATTAATATTGAAAAAAAATTTTTAAGGACTTTTATTTATTTATTTGACAGAGAGAGATCGCAAGTAGGCAGAGAGGCAGGCAGAGAGAGAAGGGGAAGCAGGCTCTCTGCTGAGCAGAGCCCAATGCGGGCCTCCATCCCAGGACCCTGAGATAACCACCTGAGCCGAAAGCAGAAAGAGGCTTAACCCACCCCAGGCGCCTGAAAAATATTAAAGATATATGAGAAAAGTTTATGTATGTATGTATCTATCTACCATCTATCATCATCATTGTCTTCTAGTACCAGTATGAACTCATGGATTCCTATTTTATTCATTGGATTATAATTCTTGCTGTTTTATTTTCATGCTCAGGTTGCCCCAGAATACATCTTTAATTTGCCTTTGTGTTTTTCTGATATGCTTCCATCATTTTTTGGAGTGCTTTTTTACTTTCTGCTGTAAAAAGATGTTTAAGGCTGATCTTAAACTTTTCCTGAGGTGCCTGGGTGGCTCAGTGGGTTAAAGCCTCTGCCTTTGTCTCAGGTCATGATCCCAGGGTCCTGGGATCGAGCCCTGCATCGGGCTCTCTGCTCAGCGGGGAGCCTGCTTCCTCTTCTCTCTCTGCCTGCCTCTCTGCCTACTTATGATCTCTCTCTCAAATAAATAAATTAAATTAAAAAAACAAAAATTAAATTTAAAAAGTTAATTAAAATTAAAAAAACAAAACAACAACAAAGAAAGCTTTTCCTGTCACAGACCTGGAATCAGCATTTCTGCAAGGAGCTCTTGTCCTATTAGTAGGGAATGGCATTTAGAAACCAAGATGAGATGTTAAATATGCTCATTGCTCTGAGACCCATTTACTGGGTATAACTTGTACGTGTATTTTTGTGTATTAGAAGTCATGAGCGCATACTGATAACTTTAATTTCAATCAAAATTCACAGTTTTTTTTTTAAGATTTTATCTGTTTATTTGACAGCGAGAGAGTGAGCATAAGCAGGGGGAGAGACATAGGGAGAAGCAGGTTCCCCGCAAGACAAAATTCTTCACTTGCCTTTCTGTCTTCCATATTTGGATGTCTCTTCTGCAGGAGAACTCTGGCTCTGGCCACATCAACACATTTACTCATTTGTTTAACTCTTCAATGCACATCAACTTGTTTAAGAATTCATATACTTTTACTATCACAAAAACAAACCCACTAAGATGAGATCCAGATTTGTTTGCAAATCTTTTATTCGCTAGCCAGTGTTCAAAAGTAATTTTGGTTAGTTCTCTATTTCTCACATGGCATGCTTATATTATTTATTTAAAATATAGTTCAAAAAATATAGTTCAGATCATTTATTTCTGTTCATTTAATTTTAGACTTTTCCTCATATTTGTTGATTTAATTTTATTTTTTGAATATATGGAACACTAACATCCTTTCAAAAGAATCCAAAAAGATATACCTAGGTATCCTCAGTCCCTCGTCTATCCCTTTCATTCCATTCCCTCCACCTCTTTATAAGTAACCAGTTTCATGATTTTCTAGTTTATCTTTTCTATGGCTTTTCCAAAACAAGAATGTTCCTGTATATTTCCTACTTTTCCTTCTTTCTTAGCCAAAGGTAGTATATTATTATATGCATTTTTACATTGGTATGAAAATCACTGCATATCAGTTCATAGATATTCTTTTCAATATTTTTTTTACTGTTACATGATGCTTCATTGTGTGTTTGTACCACAGTTAATTCATTCAATCTCTTGTTTGGGCTTTTGGATTTTTCAATTGCAAATAATGTGGAAACAGATAATCTCATATTGTTAGAACTGTAACTTCTTGGTAAAAGTTTTAGAAATGAGATAATCGGATTGAAAGATATATGTATTTGCAGTTTTGTTATATATTGTCAAATTTCCTTCCATAAGGGTTGTATCATTTTGCATCCCAGGGGTTTTGCATGAGAGTGCTTTTCTCCATAACTTCCTGAACACAGTATATTGTCAAGCTTTCGTATTTTGCCAGTTTGATGGGTAAAAAATGGTACTTCAGTGTTATTTTAATTTATATATTATGAGTGAAGTTGAACATCTTTTCATGTTTAGAGTTATTAATTTTTTTTTTGGTGAATTGACTGCTCACGTCATGTCTACATTTCTAGAGGATTTTTAGTGATTTTTTTCCTCATTTCTTTTTATGTCAGAGATATTAGCCTTTTATCTGTGATATTTGTTTCAGATTTTTCTCCCATTCTGTCATTTGTCTTTGTGTTTGTCTTATAATATCTTAAGTTAAGCAGGTGTTTTTTTCATTCTTATGTAGTAAAATTTTTCAAAATTTCTTTTACTGTATCTAGATTTTGAGTCTTTATTAATAAGTCTTTTCCTATAGCCAGATTGTAAAGGAATCTACCTGTATTTTCTTCAAGTGCTTGTGTTGTTTCATTTTGTTTTAATGTATGTGTTAGGAATGATTTAATTTTATCTTTTTCCAATGGCTATTAGTTGTCCCAGTACTGTTTATTAAAACATTTGTCATCATCTCAGTAATTTGAGTACTGCCTTTATCATATACTATTTTCTATATTTAGGTGGTCTTGTTCCTAAACTTTTTATTCTAGTCATTCTATTAATGCACCAGTAGTATACTATTCTTTGGTATGTTTTAATCTCTGTTAGGAATAGTACCCTCTCCTAGCTTTTCTTTTTCTGTGTTTTCCTAGTATACTTCCACATTTCTTTTTCTTTTTTTAAAAGTTTTTATTTAAGGGCATCTGAGTGACTCAATCTGACTCTTCATTTTGCCCCAGGTCATGATCTCAGGGACTTGAGATCAAGCCCTTCATGGGGCTCTTTGCTCAGCAGGAAGTCTGTTGGAGATTCTCTCTTTCCCTCTTCCTTCTCCCTTCACCTTACTCATGCTTTCAATAATAAATAAATAAATAAATTTGAAAAAATTATTTAAATTCCAGTTAATTAGTATACAGTATAGTATTAGTTTCAGGTGTACAATAGGGTGACTCAACACTTCCAGTCATCACCCGGTGCTTATCATGATAAGTGTACACTTAATCCTCCTCTCTATTTAACCTGTTCCCCAACCCACCTCTTTTTTGATAATCCTTAGTTTGTTCTCTATAGGTAAGAGTCTGTTTCTTAAGAGAGGTTTGCCTCTCTATTTCTCTTTTTTTCTCCTTTTGCTCATTTGTTTCTTAGATTCCACATAGGTGAAATTATATATTTGTCTAAGACTAACTTATTTCACTTAGTATAATACTCTCTAGCTCCATCCATGTCATTACAAATGGAAAGATTTCATTCCTGTTATGGCTGAGTAATATTCCATTGTCTATATAAACCACATCTTATTTATCATCTTTTATTCATCAGCCAGTGGACACTTGGGCTATTTCCATAATTTAGCTATTGTAGGTACTGACACTATAAACATTGGGATTCTTATATCCCTTTGAATTAATATTTTGTATTCTTTGGGTAAATACATAATAGTGTGATTGCTGGATAATAGGGTAATTCTATTTTTAAATTTTTGAGGCACCACCATACTGTTTTTCAGAGTGGCTGCATCAGTTTGCTTTCCCACCAACAGTGCAAGGTTCTTTTTTCTCCACATCTTTGCTAACACCTATTGTTTCTTGTGTTGTGATTTTAACCATTCTGACAGGTGTGAGGTGATATCTAAGTATAGTTTGATTTGCAGTTCCCTGATGATCAGTGATGTTGAGTATTTTTTCATGTGTCTGTTGGCCATCTGGATGTCTTCTTTGGAGAAATATCTACCCATGCCTTCTGCCCTTTTTTAGTTGGCTTACTCATTTTTGGAGTGGTAAATTTTAAAAGTTCTTTATATATTTTAGATACTTACCTTTTATCAGATATGTCATTTATAAGTATCTTCTCCCATTCTATAAGTTGCCTCTTTTTTTTTTCATATAAACTCTAGTATTATCTTATTTAGCTCTAGAAAGGAACTTGTAGGTATTTTTATTGGGTTAATATTAAATTTGTAAATTAACTTTAGGGGAGAACCGTCATTGGGATGATGTTGAAATGTTCTAACTGAGAACAAAGAGTATCTTTACATTTAGGACTGTTTTGTAGTTTATTCATATAGTTTTATAGTTTTACTCACATATTCATTTTGAACATTTTTTTGTTAAGTTTTTTCCCAAGTATTTTATCTTTTTTGTTGCTGTTGTAAATGGGGTTTTCTCTTCCATCATATCTTCTTTTTTTTTTTTTTTAAGATTCTATTTATTTATTTGTCAGAGAGAGAGAGAGAGAGAGAGTGAGCACAGGCAGACAGAGAGGCAGGCAGAGGTAGAGGGAGAAGCAGGCTCCCTGCCGAGCGAGGAGCCTGATGTGGGACTTGATCCCAGGATGCTGGGATCATGACCTGAGCCGAAGGCAGCCACTCAACCAACTGAGCCACCCAGGCGTCCCCATCTTATCTTCTATTTATTATTTGTGCATTTGAAGGTTGCTGGTTTTTATTTATTTTTTTTGTAGTTAAATGTTTTTGTTAATTATTTTTATTAACATATAATATATTATTTGCCCCAGGGGTACAGGTCTGTGAATTGTCAGGCTTACACACTTCACAGCACTCACCATAACGCATACCCTCCTGAATGTCCATAACCCAACCACCCTTTCCATACCCCCCCAACATCAACCCTCAGTTTGTTTTGTAATATTAAGAGTCTCTTATGGTTTGTCTCCCTCCTGATCTCATCTTGTTTCATTTTTCCCTCCCTAGCCCCCAAACCCTGACTCTGCCTCTCAAATTCCTCATATCAGGAAGATCATATGTTGATTGTCTTTCTCTGATTGACTCATTTTGCTCAGGATAATACCCTGTAGTTCCATTGCAAATGGAAAGATTTAATTTCTTTTTTTTAAAGATTTTATTTATTTATTTGACACACAGAGATCACAAGTAGGCAGAAAGGCAGGCAGAGAGAGAGAGAGAGGAGGAAGCAGGCTCCCCACTGAGCAGAGAGCCTGATGTGGGGCTCGATCCCAGGACCCCGAGATCATGACCTGAGCTGAAGGCAGAGGCTTTAACCCACTGAACCACCCACGTGCCCCTAGATTTCATTTCTTTTGATGGCTGCAATATATATATATATATATCACATCTTCTATCTTCTTTATCCATTCATCCATTCATTTGTTGGTGGACATCTAGGTTCTTTCCATAGTTTGGCTATTGTGGACATTGCTGCTATAAGCATTCGGGTGCTTGTGCCTCTTCGGATCTCTACATTTATATTGTTAGGGTAAATACCCAGTAGTGTGATTGCTGGGTCATAGGGTAGCTCTATTTTCAACTTTTTGAGGAACCTCCATGCTGTTTTCCAGAATGGCTGTACCAGCTTTTATTCCCACAAACAGTATAGGAGAGTTCCCCTTTCTCTGCATTCTCTCCAATATCTGTCATTTCCTGAATTGTTCATTTTATCCATTCTGACTGGTGTGAGGTGGTATCTCATTATAGTTTTGATTTGTATTTCCCTGATGTCGAGTGATGTGGAGCATTTTTTCATGTGTCTGTTAGCTATGGATGTCTTCTTTGCAGAAATGTCTGTTCATGTCCTATGCCCATTTCTTGGATGGATTATTTGTTCTTTGGGTGTTGAGTTTGATAAATTCTTTATAGATTTTGGATACTAGCCCTTTATCTGATATATCATTTGCAGATATCTTCTCCCATTTTGTCAAGTTGTCTTTTGGTTTTGTTGACTGTTTTCTTTTGCTGTGCAAAAGAAACTTTTGATCTTGATGAAGGCCCGATAGTTCATTTTTGCCCTTGCTTCCCTTGCCTTTGGCAATGTTTCTAGGAAGAAGTTGCTGTGGCTGAGGTAGATGAGGTTGCTACCTGTGTTCGCCTCAAGGATTTTGGTGGATTCCTGTCTCACATTGAGGTCTTTCATCCATTTTGAGTCTATTTTTGTGAGTGGTGTAAGGAAATGGTCCAGTTTCATTCTTCTGCATGTGGCTGTCCAATTTTCCCAACGCCATTTGTTGAAGAGACTGTCTTTTTTCCACTGGACATTCTTTCCTGCTTTGTCAAAGATTAGTTGACCATAGAGTTGAGGGTCTATTTCTGGGCTCTCTATTCTGTTCCATTGATCTATGTGTCTTTTTTTTTTTTGTGCCAGTACAATACCATCTTGATTACAGCTTTGTAATAGAGCTTGAAGTCTGAAATTGTGATACCACCAACTTTGGTTTTCTTTTTCAACATTCCTCTGGCTATTTGGTGTCTTTTCTGGTTCCATATAAATTTTAGGATAATTTGTTCCATTTCTTTGAAAAAAATTGATGGTATTTTGATAGGGATTGCATTAAATGTGTAGATTGCTTTAGGTAGCATAGATATTTTCACAATATTTTTTCTTCCAATCCATGAGCATGGAACGTTTTTCCATTTCTTTGTGTCTTTCTCAATTTCTTTCATGAGTACTTTATAGTTTTCTAAGTGCAGATTCTTTGCCTCTTTGGTTACGTTTATTCCTAGGTATCTTATGGTTTTGGGTGTAATTGTAAATGGGATCAATTCCTTAATTTCTTGTTCTTCTGTCTTGTTGTTGGTGTATAGAAATGCAACTGATTTCTGTGCATTGATTTTATATCTTGACACTTTACTGAATTCCTGTATGAGTTCTAGAAGTTTTGGAATGGAGTCTTGGGTTTCCTACATAGAGTATCATATCTGCAAAGAGTAAGTTTGACTTCTTCTTTGCTGATTCGGTTGCCTTTAATTTCTTTTTGTTGTCCGATTGCTGAAGCTAGGATTTCTAGGACCACGTTGAATAGCAGGGGTGATAGTGGACATCTCTGCTGTGTTCCTGATCTCTGCAGAAAAGCTCTCAGTTTTTCCCCATTGAGAATGATACTTCCTGTGGGTTTTTCATAAGGCTTTTGATGAATTGAGGTATGTATCCTCTATCCCTACATTTTGAAGACTTTTGATCAAGAAAGAATATTGTACTTTGTCAAATGCTTTTTCAACATCTATTGAGAGTATCATATGGTTCTCGTTCTCTCTTTTATTAATGTATTGTATCACATTGATTGATTTGTGAATGTTGAACCAACCTTGCAGCCCAGGAATAAATCCCACTTGGTCATGGTGAATGATCCTTTTAATGTACTGTTGGATCCTATTGGCTAATATTTTGGTGAGAATTTTGCATTTGTGTTCATCAAGGATATTGGTCTGTAATTCTCCTTTTTGGTGGGGTTGTTGTCTGGTTTTGGGATCAAGGTAATGCTGGCCTCATAAAATGAGTTTGGAAGTTTTCCTTCCATTCTATTTTTTGGAACAGTTCCTGGAGAATAGGAATTAATTCTTCTTTAAATGTTTGGTAGAATTCCCCTGGGAAGCCATCTGGCCCTGGGTTCTTGTTTGTTGGGAGATCTTTGATGACTGCTTCAATCTCCTTACTGGTCATGGATTTGTTCAGTTTTTCTATTTCTTCCTGGTTCAGTTGTGGTAGTTTATATGTCTCTAGGAATGTATCCATTTCTTCCAGATTGTCAAATTTGCTGGCGTAGAGTTGCTCATAATATGTTCTTATAATGTTGTATTTCTTTGGTGGTGTGATCTCTCCTCTTTCATTCATGATTTTATTTATTTGGGTCCTTTCTCTTTTCTTTTTGATAAGTCTGGCCAGGGATTTATCATTCTTATTAATTCTTTCAAAGAACCAGCTCCTAGTTTTGTTGATTTGTTCTACTGTTCTTTTGGTTTCTATTTCATTGATTTCTGCTCTGATCTTTATTATTTCTCTTCTCCTGCTGGGTTTGGGCTTTCTTTGCTGTTCTTTCTCCAGCTCCTTTAGGTTTAGGGTTAGGTTGTATACTTGAGACCTTTCTTGTTTATTGAGAAAGTCTTGTATTGCTATATATTTTCCTCTCAGGACTACCTATGCTGCATCTCACATATTTTGAGCAGTTGTGTTTTCATTATCATTTGTTTCCGTGAATTTTTTCAATTTTTCTTTAATTTCCTGGTTGACCCCATCATTCTTTAGTAGGATGCTCTTTAGCCTCCAGGTATTTGAGTTCTTTCCAGGTTTCTTCTTGAGATTGAGTTCTAGCTTCAGAGCATTGTGATCTGAAAATATGCAGGGAATGATCCCAATTTTTTGGTACTGGTTGAGACCTGATTTGTGATCCAGGATGTGATCTATTCTGGAGAATGTTCCATGTGCACTAGAGAAGAATGTTTATTCTGTTGCTTTGGGATGGAATGTTCTGAATATATCTGTGATATCCATTTAGTCCAGTGTGCAATTTATGGTCTTTATTTCCTTGCTGATCTTTTGCTTGGATGACCTGTCAATTTCAGTGAGGGGGGAGTTAAAGTCCCCTATTATTATTGTATTACTGTTGATGTATTTCTTTGAGTTTGTTATTAATTGGTTTATATAGTTGGCTGTTCCCACATTAGGGCATTGATATTTAAAGTTGTTAGATCTTCTTGTTGGCGAGACCCTTTGAGTGTGATATAGTGTCTTTCCTCATCTCTTCTTGTAGTCTTTGGCTTAAAATCTAATTTATCTGATATAAGGATTGCCACCCCAGCTTTCTTTTGATGTCCATTAGCATGGTAAATTGTTTTCCACCCTGTCACTTTAAATCTGGAGGTCAATTTGGATTTAAAAATGAGTTTCTTGTAGATAGCATATCGACGGGTCTTGTTTTTTATTCATTCTGTGTCTTTTGATTGGGACATTTAGCTCATTTACATTTAGGGTAACTATTGAAAGATAGGAATTTAGTGCCATTGTATTACCTGCAAGGTGACTGTTACTGTATATTGTCTCTGTTCCTTTCTGGTCTACTACTTTTAGACTCTCTCTTTGCCTAGAGGACCCCTTTCAATATTTCCTGTAGGGCTGGTTTGGTGTTTGCAAATTCTTTTAATTTTTGTTTGTCCTGGAAGCTTTTTATTTCTCCTTCTATTTTCAATGATAGCCTAGCTGGATATAGTGTTCTTGGCTGCATATTTTTCTCATTTAGTGCTCTGAATATATCATGCCAGTTCTTTCTGGCTTGTCAGGTCTCTGTG
>RCUC01083267.1:0-10311 GCA_003697995.1 Taxidea taxus jeffersonii
TGAGTGAAATTAGTCTCCAAAAAGAGAATGAAACTAAACTCCTCATTACCTTCAATCTTGTGTTTTGTGGTTCCCACATGGTTGGGTCATTAATAATTTCACAACCAATTCTCCACTGAATTATGAATGGATAATGTAGAAACTTCAATGAGATAATCAGTTCTTAGTATATTTACCATTTCCAAGGGAATAAGTGAGTAGGTTGCCTCCCAAAGCAAAAAGAAGCTAGAGGGAGGACATGCAATGGGTGAAATGATCAATTTAAAAGTAATAAGTGTTTTATATTTTTTGAACTTTAAATAGAATACATAATTAGTTATTTTAGTATTGCCTCAGAAACATAATTAGTATCATTTACAGCTTTGTGAATATTTGCATTTCCAAGCTTTCTGTGATCATCCAGATGTAAGAGCCTTATTTTCCATGATATTTTTAAAGCATTATAGCAGTCACCTAAAGCTTAATCTCTATTCAAATAGACTGGATAGAGGCTTTCAAAAAATGAGGGAAATTAGAAACAAAAGCAAATATATTCTAATTTCAGCAGGATTTTTTTTATGCCACTAAGAATTTCAAATTTAGAAGAGAAGACAAGGCACGTTTTCATTTTTACATACACATCCACAGCCCAATTCTTTTTGGTATGGCTCGTACATAAGTTGACAATGTAATTTGTCACCTAAATGAGACATTTTAGGAAGTGAAAGAGGGAGCAAAGTAGGCAGGAGGTGGGGACAACAGGCATAAATCAGAGTGGCCAGAAAAACCAGGATGAATGGTCATCACACTAATGGTGCATTTTCCTTAAGAGATGGAGTTATGGGGGTGTCTGGGTGGCTCAGTCTGTTAAGTGTCTCCCTTCAGCTCAGGTTATGATCCCAGGGACTTGGGTTGGAGCCCTACATCAGGATCCCTGCTCAGTAGGAAGCCTGCCTTTCCCTCACCCACTCCCCCTGCTTGTATTCCCTCTCTCGCTGCCTCTCTCTATCATATAAACATTTTTTTTTAAAAAGAGCTGGAGTTATGAAAGTTTACCCTTCAAGTTTTTTTGAGTTTCTGAAGGAGAATGATAGTAACTTTTTCATCTTTGATTACCAGGCAACTAACATCATGCCTAAATATTAGATGGTAAAAACAATGCTAAATGACTGAATGATTGAATACATTAACAAAATATATGCCCAAATATTTATAATTACACTCCTTCTTGTTCATAAAACCAAAGAAGATTAATATAGTAGACTTGAAGATACGAGAAGACATCACCATAACAGAATCTTTCTCCCTTCATCCAGACACATAGTACGAGAAGTTGTTCTTTTCTCATACACCAAACAAACTGAAATGGAGACAACTCTAGTCAACTATGGCTGGGGGAGTACACACTCACCCATCCCATCCATCCAGCCACCTGCTAGACAACTCCCTGTTTCTCACTATAGCATACCAGTCACGGAGACTACACAAGGGACGTAGAGTCTCTGACCTCATTGTGCATATGGTACCACCAAATCAGGGCATTTATTAGGTTCACCTTCAAATAAAATTTTTAAAAAGATTAATTTTCAGTCATTTTACTTCTTTCCTCAGTGAAGATATTTTCAGGGAGAAACAGTAGCTTTGGGAACTTAAAGAAAGTGGAAGAGTTTGAAACAGTTAAGTGGCAAATGCTGGAATGAGGCAACTAGGTGTATAGAGTGACTAAGGCTCTCAGAGTCCATGGTAGCCAGAGAGCATGGATTTGTAGTGCGTCTCTATAAGATTCATTAGAATAGTGAGAGTAAGCTTAAAATTTTAAACAACAACTAAATAGAGAATTTTACAGGTAGGAGATAGTGTCCTCATCTGATAAAAACCAAGAATTAGGTTAGCTTTTTCATGAAGGGAAATAACCTGGTGATGATGTTTTCTTAGCAAGTTTATATCTGACTATACTATGCAAAATAAACTAGGATAAGAGAAAAAAAAAACCTGGATCCAAGGAGATAGCAAGGAATTTATCATAGAGCCTCCTATTGCTGAGATGAGTGTGTAGGTAGGATGGAGACATAAGAAGCGGAAATACATGATTCCTACAAGAATCATGGATTCCTACAAAAATCATCAGGAGATCACATGCCAGTCACCTATGCTACCCAATTTTCCTTAGTCATAAGGAAGGGGAACCAAAATCATTAAATTGTTAAGAAAAATCAATAGCAGGGAAACAGACTGCTGCACAGAAAGAAATAATTCAGGTAATATCAACTCCACATTAAAGACCTCTAAACCTCAGCTTCATCTAGACCCAGTCTCTCCACTGGCGACAGGGTCGCCTCCTCCCTCAGTTCAAGGACATCACTCCTAGAGCTGCTTCCTTTCTTGCAGCAATATTTCTTCTACTGGGTCATTTTTTTGAGCTTCCATATATGACACCCAAATATCTCCCATTAAATATTAAAAGCAATTCTCTCTTGACTCCACATTCTCTTCTGATTTTCACCCTCTTCCTTCATTTTCTTTTATAGCAAATATTAAATCATTATTTAATACTTGGTTCTGCTTACTTTCTTCAATTCCTGTCTTCCCTTTTGCTCGTGAACCCTCTGAAAGCAAGAATTTCCCCCCTACCCCCACCAAACTATGAACAAGTCAGCCAATGGACTTTATGTTGTTAAATGCCACATTTCTTCTTGATCTACCCACAGCATTTGAAACATCTGATTTCACTCCCCTTTTAGAAACAGTTGCTTCATATGGCTTCTAAGATCCTACTCTTTGATTCTGGTCATTCTTTTGTTCATGCTACTCCTTAGTTGCCTTACCATTCATTTGCTGGATTTATTTTCTGCTTTCCTATATTAGAAAGTAAGTCACTGACAATGAAGATATTATTTTGTATCTCTTACAACCAGAATAGTGCTTGGCACACAATAAGTGCTCAATAACTGTTTATGAACTAGGTGGCTAACAAAAAGAAAGAGCTATCTAAGATAAAGATAGAATTGAAATAAAAATACTTTAATGGACAACGAATGATAAAATGAATCTATTGAAGATTCAACTTGCTGATCTGGTCCAGTGAGTCAAGGAAATTTCAGATTAAATAATGCAAAAATACAAACAAGTGTCAAATAATAGATAGAAGTTAAGACATAGATACAGGTCATTCAAAAACATCTAATAGGAATTCTGGGCAGAAACAACAGAAACAAAGGGAGAAACAAGGAGGTTTCATCCTAAACTGATGAAAGACGTAGTTTCAGGTTAAATGATCTTAGTAAACAATATGGTGCATTCAAAAGAAGCAAAAATATTTTTGTAGTCACATCCTAGTAAATTTTATAACTCCAAGGATAAAGAATATACCTTAAGAACATTCAGAGATTTAAAAATAAGTTACAAAAACCAAGTTATCAGAGTGGCATAGATCTTCACACCTTAAATACTCGGTCATAGGAGAGTCAAGGAATGTCATCAAATTTCTCAAGGCAAAAAAGAGAAAGAGATAAGGAGAGAGAGAGAGAGAAACAAAGAGAAGAGAAAAAAGAAAAGAGCCTGGAGTTCTAAACCTGCTTAATGATTAATTAAAAGATGGGAAAAATAACAACCCTTATGGATATAAAAGAACTTAAAAATAATCATAACTATATGATAAAGTTATTCAAGGACATATGTCAACCAAATAAATAATATAAGAAAGCTTAAGAACATGGATACACAAAGGATGTGTGACATAGAAAATGGGAGCAAATCGGGATTTTAAAATAAAATCTTTTAGACCTTGATGCCTGGGTGAGCTCTCTTTTAATGACAAAACTTATATCTGCTTCTCTGTGGTCCAATTTCACTGTTTTATTATTTTTTTTCTGAAGTGGATATTTACATATTATAAAGCCTTTTGTAGATTTTGAATTTTATAATTAGACATGGAACAATTAGTATGAAGTCACTAAATTCCATTGAAAGTTTTTGATGATAGAAAATATGTCAGCCATTGTTTTAGTCCATTACATCGCCTGTGCTTAGTATGATATAAGCAATTGTTATTGGTTGAATTGTGTCTCCCCCACGTTGACAATTTATGAAGTTGTAGTAGAGTAGGATGGACCTCCAAGCCCATTTGCCTAGTGCCCTTACAAAAAAGAGGAAATCTGGACACAGACACACACAACACTATGTGGACATTAAGGCAGAGGTCAGGTGATTGTCCACAAGAGAAGAACACTAAAAATTACCAGCAGACCATAGAAGCTATAAGAGAGGCATGGTAACAGCCAACAGAAGGAATTAACCATGTTGACGCCTCGATCTCAGACTTTCAGTTTTCAGAATTGTGACGACAAATTTTTACTGCTGAAGCATACAGTTTGAGGTACTGTGTTACAACAGCCCTAGGAAACTGTTATGGCAGTCAAAGAATATTTGTTAAATACATGAATGAAATATCTTTCATGAGTGAACATCATAAATTCTATGTACTGTAACTAATTTGTAAATACTTAAAAGGCACATATTTATAGTTATTTAGGTATGAACCAGAATTGGAGACAGTTGACAATGGTAGTCTTTGGAAAAATGGGACTAGTCAGAGAGGAAATTTAACTTTCATTTTACACTTTTTGGGGGGGGGGGCATGTGCATGTATCACTTATACTTAGATAAAAATATGGAGTTGGTAAATAAACCAAAGCTGTCTTACTAGAAGCATCTTTTCTCCAGTGAAGCAGTGAGACAATTTAAGGCTTGGAATTTATTCAGGGATTTTTACTTTATATACTTACTTTTAATTATGGGAAGCATGCTATCTCTCAAACAAAATAAGCTACATTCTCTGTAGAAGTGTCCTCATGTTACTGGCTATCGTTTATAGTTATTTTTACTACAATTCCCAAAGGACTAGCAGATAAAATTACGAATGAGGAAATACACTAATGTGAGGTGATTAAGTGATTTAATTGGAACAAGAAGAGTGAAAAAGTAGTGTGGTAAGGTAATGCTCAGTGTGCTGTGCTGTCTTCCCTCAATCGCCTGTTCTGCAGAAATGTAGTAAGTGCACCCTATATGCCCAGCACGCTCTAGGCATCAGGAAGAGAATGGTGAATCAACTGAGTATGCTAGTCCCTGCTTTCAAGGAATTTAGTATAATGCGTAGGTTTGCGTACCACAGAAGTCCCCCCAATTCCCCCCACTTGTCTACGGGGAAACGTTCTAAAAGCCTCAGTGGATTCCTAAAACGCCGTATAATACCGAACCCCTTAGGTACTGTTTTTCCCTGTACATACATACATAGCTCTTATTGAGTTTAATTTATAAATTAGGCATCGTAAGAAATTAACAACAATTAATAATGCAATAGAACAATTCTAACAATAGAATGTAATAACAGTTATTGAATAGCGTCCCTTTCTGATCATATCTTATTGTGCTGTACTCACCCTTCTTGTAAGGGCATGAGAGGATGAAACGCCCGCAGGCTGAGTCTGTGAGGTGATGACGTAGTTCTTGGGGCCTACGCCGGCGACTACTGACGTCAAGATTCTGCGTCAGAAGGAGGAGCCTTGGCTTCCAAAGGCAATTGGCCCCAGGTAACCGAAACCGCAGATAGGGGGAGATTGCCTAGTTTACTGAGGCTGCCTCTAATAAATTACCAAGAACTTAGTGCTTACAAGTACAGATTTTTTTTTTTTTTTTTTTTTTTTTTTTTGAGAGAGAGCTGCGGGGAGGGGCAGAGGGAGAGGAAGAGAGAGAATCTTAAGCAGGTGGTTCCATGCTGCTCAGTGCAGAGCCTGAGGCGGGGCTTGATCCTACCACCCTGAGACCATCATCTGAGACGAAATTGAGTGTTGGCCGCTAACCTGACTGAGCCACCAGGGGCCTTCAAAGTCCTGACGCTAGAAATCAAAGTGTGTTGGCAGGGCTGTGCTCTCTCAGAAGACAGAGAGACAACCCCTCCCTGCCTTTTCAAGCTTCTGGCAGCTCCAGGTGTTTCTTAGCTGCATCATTCCAGTCTCTACCCCATCTTCTCAGTGTCTTCTGCTCTGTGTCTGTGGTCTCTTCTGTTATGTATAAGGACTCATCTATCTGAGATTCCTAATTACATCTCCAAAGACCCTTTTCCCCAATTAGGTCACATTCACAGCTTCCCGGATTAGGATATGCACATACTGTTTTGGGGCTCCACAATTGGATCACTACAATATGGATAAGTGAATAGGTTAAGTCCAACAGTGTGATAAGTGCTAGGCTACCATATGTACAGGGGGTTACAGCATGCACAGATGACACCTGGAAGGAAGGAGAACCCAGTTCAGTCTGAGGGGTTCAGGGGCAACTGTCTGAGTGAAGTCACAGTGAGATGAGACCTGAAGAATGCCAGAGGCAGGAAGGTGGGCCGGGTGAGCTTTCTGGGGGAGAGCTAGAGTATGCTGAATTTAGGTCACTGAGAGGAGCTATAAAATATGAGATGAGGAGAAGCACAGAAGAAACTACAAAGGTGAACAGCGCCCAGAATGTGACTGTCCTTGAAAACCATGTCTAGCATGTTAGAATGTTAAAGCTATGGAGGAGAACAGGGCAGATTTGCATTGGATGATGATAATTTGGAGTGCAGCATGAAGTGTGGATTTGTGGGTTTTAGGACTGGAATCCAAAGAAATCAGTAATGATGATTGCAGTAACTTGAGGATGATGTTGCAGTAACTTGAGCAAGAGATAGTGTGGGGATTAAGGGGAGAGGGACGAGAAATATTGAGGATGGAGAATTATTATATTCATAACTATTGTTAGTTACCGCTAAACTCACAGGTGTATTTCTACAGTGTTTCTAAAGTGAAGATGGGTTCCAAAGCTCTCAACTTTTCCTCTGAGCTTTCTTTCTGGCACTAGGACTAGCCCGCAGAAAGAGAGAGAGAGAAATGGAGAGAGAGAGGAGGGGTAACAATAAGGTTCTAGCAACTGTTTTTTTTTTTTTAAGATTTTATTTATTTATTTGTCAGAGAGAATGAGCACAGGCAGACAGAGAGACAGGCAGAGGCAGAGGGAGAAGCAGGCTACCTGCTGAGCAAGGAGCCTGATATGGGACTCGATCCCAGGACGCTGGGATCATGACCTGAGCCGAAGGCAGCTGTTTAACCAACTGAGCCACCCAGGCGTCCCCTAGCAACTGTTTTTAATAAACATTTTGAATTTCTGAAACACATCTTTTACACGTGGATTGATTTCCTCCTGTTCTTAGAGCCACGGATACACTTTGATTCGCATTGCTCCAAAGTAAATTTGACTTTTTAACCCCCTTCCTAAGTAAAAGGATGGCACTCTACATTTGGGTGGTGGATGCTGCTTATGACTCACTCTTAATTCTAGGTACCTGTTTAGTTCTTTTGGTTTTCAAAAAGTTTCATGAGGAGGTTAGGAATGCAGAAGGGTGTTATCAAAGTGGCAATGGAATTCTGTGCAGAAAGAATGGAGGCAGCCACAGGGGAAGAAGGTAAATATGTCACTTTGAACATAAGCAGTCCCTCAAGGCAAACAGTAGTGTGCTTCGGGAAAACTCTGCCTGCTGCTTCTTACCTGGGTGCCCACTGCTCCTGACAAGGGTGGTACCTAATGACTGACACATGCAAGCAAGATCATAGGCATCTGCAAGTGGACTGGCCAGCAACCTCAGGAGAAAATACTTGTGAATTTGCTAATAAATCTTTCAGAATCAAGTTTTATTGTTAAGTGCTTAAAAAGGTAACAAGTACTTGAAAACACCATGTCAGGGATAGCGCTCAGGGTTTGAAATGCAGAACCACCACCACAAAAGTCCCTATTCAAGGCTATTCTTCACTGGAAGTGTGTCACCTACGCGTCTTTGGTAGTTTAAGCGTGACGTGACTTTGTGGCTGTTTTGCATTCTCTTCCCATAGCAGTGGTTCCTAGGTTCTATTAACACTCTTCTGTCTGCTTCTTAGTAGAGTCTGACTCTTAACATTTCTTCCACGAGCCCTCATACGTATTACGTAGGAAATCAAACCACAGCGTGGGCATTTTTATTATTTGTAGTATTCTGTTTTAGTCTCTAATATAAACTATGGATTTTACATGGCTTCAATGTACGTTGATAAAGTAGAGTGGCATGCAAATATTCCTTCGTCGAGACTGCAGCTCTTCCTGTCCTTCTATACCCTCTTCACCCATCCTCCCTTACCTCCAACAACTTGATGTCACCAAGTTTTGCTCCAGTGATTTGCACAGTAACCAGAGCTCCAGCTAAGTATTACACAGTGCTCTGACTTTAGAAGGGAATACCAGAGGCGCAAATATTGGGCAGCCGCTCACATGTATAAGTCACTATATCAGCATAGTGACTTACCTATTGACATCTCTTGAGTAGATCTGGTCCCCTTAAAAATGAAAAATTTGATGTGAAAGTTAGAATTTAAATTTTGTAATCAACTGGCTTCCTGTAAGCAATATGAATATTTCCTATTTATTTTCTATCAATAAAATAAATGATCTTAGTGTTCAGGTTTGGAAATTTAGGATTACAGTAACTATAACGTATTGCATGTGAAGGAAAAATTTATTTTCATTTTAGGTTGCCCAGAATAGGCTGAGGGACAACTTTGCATGCTTTTTATTTCTAGTCTATGTCCAATTTTAAGTATAAAAATTTAGTGCTTTACATAATCACTAATATGTTTAAAAAATTTGCGTGAAGATTATACTGAAATCTGCTGGCTAATTTCCTTTCTCTCCTTGCCTCCTTAATGATCGCTTACAGTATGGAACTTGTTTGAAATAGTTTTCAGCTTGTTTAAAATTTATCATGCCTCAACCCAAACACTGAAGACATCTGAGAGAAACCACTTTGTAACTTCTAAGTGGATAGAGATAATATTTATGATAAAAGTCTATGTTGCTCAGAAGGAAAGAGTACAGAATAATTGAATTAAATGAAAATTCATGCCTCAGGAAAAGAGTAACTTTTCAGTATAAAACTAGAAACCAGGAGAAGCTGAGAAAAATAAACTTTATTTTAGGCTCTATTTTCGGTTTTTAAAAATTTATTTTATATTTTCTTGTCAGTAAATACCTGAAATGATAGTTAAATTATTTTTTTTAATATTTTATTTATTTGATAGAGAGATCACAAGTAGGCAGAGAGGCAGGTAGAGAGAGGGGGAAGCAGGCTTCCCGCTGAGCAGAGAGCCTGATCTGGGGCTTGATCCCAGGACCCTGAGATCATGACCTGAGCCGAAGGCAGAGGCTTAACCCACTGAGCCACCCAGGTGCCCTGATAGTTAAATTCTTAAAACTACGGGGCTTTTTTTTGCACACCAAGTGGACAAATGTCTGAAATAGAAGGATAAAACATTTCCTTTCATCGTTCAAAAAAACCTTAATATTAGGTTTGTGTTACATTTTGATGTTGGCCAATTCTTTCTGATTACTTTTAAATTACAGCTTCTCCATGATAATATGCATAACTCAGCATCTTCTCCATGGGGCGGCAACTTTACATTGGTAACAGGACATACCACTATTAACACTCTAAATTATAGCCTCTTGGCCTTGTCAATATACACACATCATTCCAGTTAAAGTGAAATGCAAGGATGTTCAAAGTCTATTCCAGCTGGAACATTCCATGAGCCTATGAAAAGCAAATTCTATCTTTCATTCCATATTTGTAGGATGCTGCCTACAATTTAGTCAAGCAGACCATGTCTTGCTTGTTGGGTAAATGGACATGTGACAGGACGTTAAACATCATGCTACCATCTTACAGCAAAATGAAGACAAAATGCAAGGGATGTTATGGAGACATGGGTCAAAATTAAAGTCCTAATACCCAATGGCAAATACATACTGTGAGACATAAAAACTCTGTACCCAAGAGCTCAGGTATTTGTTTCTTAATGTAGGTGCTGGTCTGCTGTGTTGACCAAATTTCACTTCCCCGTGCCTTTGGTGGGAGGGTGGAGGGGGTGAGAAATGGTGCACTGAACTTGAAGGTGATATTTACCACAGAGGCCTCGCCTGCATCTGGTTTCCTTTTACATCTCCCTTGGAAACATGTGGGAGTAGAACACCACCAGCCAAGTTGCTAATGTCCCTGTGGTAGTGACCACTTACTTCCTCTGTGTTTTGTCATATCCTCTACTCCAGGTCTCAATAAAGACTGCATTGTTGCAGGGAGCCAAATACGGCATCTCAGATTGTGCCTGATTATTGCAGATATTGAAAATTAATGTATACAGGTATGTAATTTTTATATATGTATTATATAAATTAACTTACATCTATGTATATACCCATGTAATATTTTTGTTCAGTAAACTT
>RCUC01083275.1:0-25506 GCA_003697995.1 Taxidea taxus jeffersonii
GAACCTTTGTCTCTCTTGTTCCAAACTACACTTTCTTGACTAGGCAGATCAAAGGACAATCGCAGAATGGATACAAAACACTTAGAGTTTAACAAGAGTTGTCAGCAAGGAGAATCTACACAAAACACTTGAGGCAGCAAGAGAGACAAGCAACTGTCTTCCAAGTTGAGTTAACACACTGGAAGCAGGCACCCAATCTCCTCATTCGTGGTCTGAGCTGCTCTTGCTAAAAACCTGCCGGGGTGAGTAACTTACCCTAAGAGTCTAGTCCAGTTCAGAAAATAGGCTGTATGATTTACAAACCTTCCTGAGAACCTAACTATTGATTCGCTTAAGTCTTCAAAATATGTGTCGTATAAAATATATCTTGCGGTGTGTGCGTGTGGGTGTGCGTGCTCTCATGAGAGCCTAAGGAGGGAGGGAGGCCATAAGAGAGAGAGAGAGATGGAGAGACACTGACACACAGGCAAAGAGGTATCTTTTGGAAGAGAAAGAAAGAAAACTGAAAATCATCTCACTGCATTTAATGAGGCCCCACCGGACTAGCTTGGAGTCCAAATCAAAATCTCAGAGGCCAACTCTAAAAGCTCACATTTCCCGGATCTATTCCGTCCCAATGGGTCAGAAAGCATCTGACATTTGCTTCCACTAAATCTCAAGTATGTCTCCAGGGGATAGACATCCCTTTGTTCCGAGAGAAAACTTGAGATGGCTAGTTCAGCAGCCCACTGGTTAGGTTAGCCACAAGTATTACTGAGATCAGATCCCAAGTGATAGGCAGCTGAGGGAACCCTCAGTGATGTTAGCTGTGGTTCTGAGATCCAGGGAAAGTCAGGGAGAATATCTGCCACAAGAGGGAGCAGGAGAATTTGATCAGATGGGAGACTATGTGGTAGAGGTTCTGATGAGGGGTCTAAGTATGAGGTATGGACAATAGGAGATGTTCTGGTAAGAGACATCTATCCCTCATAAGAGAAAAAAGGGGGCGGGGAGGATGAAAGAGGCAGGAAGGAGAGAGAGACTGCAACACGTTGATTCCTAAATTCTCAGCAAACGTAAAGCAACAATTTAATTCTTGGCTAAAAGCAAAATACATTTTCACTGCGAAAATACAAAACATGCAAGATAGGTGCTTTCCCACCCTCTCTTAATCGTGTATTTCTTTTTTCCAGATTTAATGTCTATTTCAACTTGGCCCTTGGTTATTTCCCTGCTGCTGGGGTAGACTGCTTGCTACTTACCTCCATGCTATGCTCCCTCCACCTGAAGGTGTCATGGAGAAAGGGCTCCTCTCACTGAATTGCAAAGCAAAAAATCAGACGGCAAAGTCCTAAAATGCACTTACTTTGAAAGAAACACATCCATGACCTAAATGAATACTTTAACTTCCTTTAAAGCAAGAATGTAACCTCATTGGATCTGCAGAGCTTTTATCATCATTTATTTTTTCAAAGAAATAGATTAAATAATGAGAGGGAAAAAAACATGCGTTTACTTTGCGAGTTAAATAAAAGTCTATTTTTGTCTGATAAAAAACATGTTAAATATAGCTTGCTAACAAAATGCTGAAGCTCTCTTGGAATTTTTTTTTTTTTCAAAACATAGTAAGCTTCAAAGAACAATTAATGTTATTCTTGCATATAGTCCTGACTATACTTCATCTTCCTTTTGTTAATTTTATTTGGAGTAAAAGCACTGCTATCACTTCTCTTCCCCTTCATGGACAACAAAGCTTTTAATATTAATCCAAAATGATATAGCAGAAACCATTCAACAGTGATGATAAAAATAAATAGAAAGACTAGAAAGACAGATGGATAGACAGGTAGGTAGGTACATAGACAGACAGATTGATAGATAGATATAAAGCAGAGCCTTCGTATTCTTTTAATTCATTATTCTCCTCTTCCAGCCCTATGAAGCTTCCAGGACAAAGTAAACGAAGTCTGATTGTCATGGACACTTGCATTCTTTGCAACACTACATAGCTCAATAGTCAATAACGGTTTACCTCTATCCAGTTCTTTAATTCCCTAGTAATTAGTCATTCCATATTTAAGACAAGACAACAGCCATTTTAGGGAGAAAAAAAATCAGGGCTTTTTTTTAGTAGGTGGGAGAAATCTTAGCAAAATAACCCTTAGAACCAAATGGAATTCTTCAAGCAGGCGGGATTTGTAAAATGAAAACCATAAAGAAAACACATCTTGCTTCTTGATGAAGTAAGTGGGTCTTCCCCGCACCTTCTCACTCACAAGGCCCCAAAGATGGAGCTAGCTCTCCCTTCCTTCCTCCTTTCACACCAGCCTAAGCAGCCAATTAAGCAAGTTTAGCAAACCCATAGAGCTAAATCCAAGTAACACAGGATTTGAAAGAGGAACGTAAAAGCCATCACCCCTGTTCTGGTTTTGTTTTCTTATCTGAAATGAATGGAACATCTAGATTCATTTCTACCCTCCTTTCCTGACTTGCTGCAGGAGTAGCTTTGAGAGAGAAAGAGAAAACATGCAAGTGTGTGCATGTGCGTGTTGGGGGGAGGCGTGGGGGGTATACTTGCAGAATCCCCTCCTGGTTGCTCCCCATTTCCCCATTTCCCTTAGCAAATCTTCCCACAGATGCTGGGTTGTGGGTGCTCGAATTGCTCATATTTGGAGATACTCAAGCTATGCCTTTAACCAGATCTGATCAGAATCCACCTACCCTGCCAGCTCCTCCATGATCTGGATGCCAGGGCTGTCTTTACCACATCTGTCATTTTTTAAAAAGCTTCTTCCACTACACCTCCTACTGATATCCTTTTTTCTCTTTTTAGTCTTTACACCTCCAGCAGGACAAAGTTTGTATTGTTATAGTCACAACCACTAGTGGCTGACTAGCAGGAGAGATACAGAGCGCCTGCAAGGGAGCCGGGCTAAGGGGGGGTTAAACAGATATCTAGTGCAAAGCATGACTTTCTTTCCAAGGACTGCGGACACCATGCACTATTGCTCTGTTCAGAAAATTCTTTGCTAAATTTGATCACTCTGCTTTCAACCCAACCACTGCCACTTTGTCTGGAGAGGGAAATACAAATTGCTAGCCCCAGTCATTCATCAAAACAGTCAAAAGAATCCATGGTGGGGGGGGTGTTTAAAATCAAGGATGCACACATATTGTATTTTTAAAAACATCCTCTGGGCAGATTTGGTTTCTTTAGCCGACTGTCCACCCATAAGACCTCCCTCTTCTTCATTAAGGAGGAGCCAAGAAGGATATCCTCACACCTCAGAACACAGACCATTTCCCCCAAGAGCCAGCAAAGCTCCAGAGGCAGATAATGCAGCTGCAAAGTTCCCTTCGAATCTCGTGAGGGGAAAAACGTCTGTGTGTGCAGGAGCCCCAACGCACACCCCGGCATAGGGCCCAGAGACGGGAACCCTTCAGCCCACTCCCCCCGCTGCAATCCCCCCTTGCCTGTTCCTCCTGCCCCAGCCACAACTCCCTCCTCTCCGCAGTCCGAGGTGAAGGAGCACCCGGAGCTGACCGAAAAAGAGCCTCTCGAGTGTGGCCTTGGGGAAGACCCCAGGAATTACCAGGAGGTGGGATGACCGCGGAGCAGAGCCCAGTGGGTGGGGACGCCTGGATCCCCAGCAGCGCGGCATTCCGGGCGGACTTAGCTCTTGGCGCCCCGAAGCCTCCGAGCCCAGCGCCGAGCAGGGTGCAGCATCCCTCCTTAGCAGCCCTTTCTTCCTCCGGCACTGGCAGGCAGGCACACTCACGCCCAGACGCACCAGCCCGAGCAATTTCGCTCCCCGAGAAGCGCGGACACCCCAGAAAACGTGTAGGGACACACACGCGCGCGCGCACACGCACACACACACACACACACACAAAATCCAGCAGCCGGTCCTTGGCTCAAGCCGAGGGAAGTGTAGCCTCAGGAACAAGAAATGGCAAACAGTTGGCCGTAGCTGACCCAATCCCTTCTGCTGCCCATCATAAGATCCTACCTGATCTGGGGGGAGTGTGGATGGATCCTTCCCCGGTTCCTCCACGCTAGCAGGCAATACGGCGCACTCCCTCCTTTTAAATAGCTCCCGACAGGGAAGAGGTCGCTCCCATCTTCTGGGGGAAGCACAAAGCAGGCGGCGGCGGGCAGGCTCCCGAGCAGCGCCGGCGCGAGCGGGAGCGGCGGCTGCGGGCAGCCGGTGCGCGCGGGCGGGAGGCAGGCGCGGAGGCCGGGAGGCTGGGAGGGCCGGGGCCCGGGCGGCGCGCGCGCTCCCCCTCCCTCCCGCGCACACTCGCCCGCCAGCCCGCCGCCCGCCCGCCGCCCGCAGCCTCGCACTCGCTCACACGCGCGCTCGGCCCCCCCGCCGCCGCCGCCGAGCCCGGGCGCCCCGGGCGACAGCCCGAGGGGCAGAGCCGGCGCGTTTCTGGAGCCCTGAGCCGGCGGGGAGCCTTTCCAGCCTCCCAGCCTCCGCCGCCGAGAAGATTTGTGGATTTGCTCCCGGCCCTCGGCCCCGCAGTGCGTGCTGGCCCCGCGCTAGCGCTCTCTCGGGCACCCAGCCCATCGGTGACACGCGCAGACGGGCGCTGCAACTTTTCTTTTGAACCTTCCTCGCCTCTCCCACCAGGCAGAACCCTCACCCCGATTTGCCTACCCATTTCTCACCTCTGAAATTGTTCATCCAGATATACCTTTCTTCCTCCGCTTTGTAGCCCCCTCCTAAAGGAAGCTTTCGCTTAGCAAGGGGATCTGGGGATGTATCAATGATTTTCTCTTATATCCTCACTGTGTTTTTCCTACGTATAGACATCCACAGCAGTACCGTGGCTAGACGCTGCTGACACAAGCAGATAAGGATGTGGGGGTGAGGGGAGGGGTATTCCCCAACGGAGATCTCTGAAAGATTCTCCCTGTTGGTATTTCCCTCAAAGATTGCAGCTCACCTGGGAATAAAGACCAAGAAGCTGTTTAATGCGAAAGCCCGTGTTGCTTCGAAACTACACGGAGGAGTAAAAGCTGAGCATTAAGGTAGAGTTGGGAAAGATCTAATGCAGCAATCGACGAACCATTCATTGGCTTTTCCAAGAGAAGCATTATCATTGCCAATACATCACTTCCCCATAATTAATAAAGGAGCATTGCACCAGGCCCTTGCTCTCTTGACAGCTCATTCATCCTTACAAATCCTTAATGACTTGGCAGGATGAAAGGCTAGACCCACTGTGGAGTTCACAAACCTGGCTGCCCATCAGACACACCTGGGAAGCTTGTTTAAAAAGGCAAATTTTAGCATCCCATCTTGAGACTCTGGTGTTGCAGTCCTCAAGCATGACTCTGAGCTTCTGTTTGTAAAGCACCAGTTGGCATTCACCGCTGGTGTAGCTTGGCCGAGGTGTGAGAGGTCAGGGACAGCTGTATGGGAAAGGTGAGAGGAACAGAGCACCCCGCAGAAAGTTAAGTCCTTAGCAGAGATCTCCCCACTACTTACTCTGGAACTCTCTGGCAGCCAGACCACAGGGGAAAGGAGATTCTGACTCCAGGAATCCCACTGTTGGACTATGAGGCCAGTGGCTCTCAAAGCTGACTGCGCTTCAGAATCTCCTGGGGAGCTTTTAAAAATCCCAGTGCTTAAGCCACACCCCAGACTGATTAACTTGGAATCTCTGAGGGTAGGACCCAGGCCTGGGTAACTTTTTTTTTTTTTTTTAATACCCTGGTTGATTCCTACCTGTAACCAAGGTTGAGAATCACTGTTCCGGCACCAATACCCCTTAACTCTGATTGTACGTAGGAATCACCTGGGGCTTGAGGGTTCCTCTGGAGCAGGCCTAGGATCTGCATTTCTAGCAAAGTTACAAGTGATGTTGGTATTGCCAGGTGAGGTCTGCGCTTTAATTAACAAGGTTCGGCTACGCCCACCTAATGGTTGGGGATACACAGCTTGATGGTGGAAACCAAGCTGCTTCTTGTCTTATATATTCTCAGGAGTCATTCTCCCCTGAGAACATTTTCCTTTCCTCGATAGGAGTTAAATGTTCTTGACTTGCCACAGACTTTTTGTTAGATTGCCCTGACTAGTGGGTATAAACAGAATGACATGTGGGGAGACAGAGAAGGTCACCATCTCTCTGTAAGAGTATGTCCTTAGCCAAAAATTACTTAGGGTACTGATTTCAAGAGCGTGTGAGAGAGGCAGACATTTGGCTCACACTCAATGAAAGGGACTTGGAGAGAAAAGTGGCTGCTTTCTAAATGACACAGAGCATAGCCTATAACTAATGACTCTCCCCACAGGAAATAGGACCAGGCTAAACTGCAAGAACTGAGCAGAAGAGCTGAATGAAAATGTGAGTGGACTACATCTCGTTGGAACAGATTCTGTGGAAGGGGTGTGGCCTAATCTTGCTATTAGGGACCACTTGGTGAAAGCTCAGATTTTCTTGGAAGTGTAAGCACACTTTTGATGTGGGTGACACCAGCCCTGCTCTTAAATGTCTGTATTCCAGTGGTGCCCAAACTTCACCTTATCAGTAGTTGAGAAAGCATTAAGACTTCATCTTGGTCCCCTTTATTCCTCCTCTTTTCCAATGTAGTCTGGTATTAGGTTAATTTGAATTTGGGGGGGAATCTATATAAGGTCCTCTCTTTACCTAGAACCATTAAAAGGCAGCCTAGTGCCTAGTGATTTGGCACCGCCTTTCTGATTTGGTTCAATTTCTGAGTCCTTAATTTTTTTCCTTTCATTTCTCATTAAAGGCATCTTTATAAAGGTTTCAGGGCCCCAAGGCAAGTCAAACTTTTTGCTCTCTCCTAAATGTCATACATGACTGGATTTTTATTGCAAGAATTATCAAAGGCTACATCACTGGCAAGGCTCTAGGTAAGGAAACAGAGTGGTTTCTGCAGGCTGTGGCTTTGGAAAGAAGAAATACTGTATGTAGGAAGGTGGTGATTTACATTCCAATGCCAATAGTTATTTCTTAATTGTATTCTTGAATCTTGATTGCCATTCTTTTCTTCAGGCTTAGGATTCAGAGATATGGGTCTCTTCTGTTAGGTATCCGAAGGAATAAGGCATGACCATTTTGGAGACTCCACAAGAAAATCATTAAGATTTGGTATATTCTAAAGATGGTTCAAATTCTCATGAACTAATTCCCACAAACCCTCAGGAGACCTTATAGCAAACTCACTTTCAGACCAAATGTAAATGTTGTGAATTAGGCCCTACTTTTCCATCCAGTCTACAGAGAAATCAGACATATGATCAAGGCTACCAAAATTTAATAAAATATTTAATATTTTGTCAAAGTGCTCAATAATTTTCCAACATAAGAAAAACAAGTACTTTGCTGTAATTTCTTTTTGTACTTTGATTTACTTAGGTCAGAGGTACCATTCTTGTTTTTCTAGTCTTGGGTCTTCACAAGTGTGTTCATATGGAGTTAGTAATTCTCCACCGTGTCTCCTCCTCAGCCAGTCTTCAAACTCAACTACCGGCTCATTCTTGAGCTCAGTCTGATACTGATGTCTACTTAAGAAAACAGTAGAATAGCACGGCCCAGCATGGTCAGCACGAGGAGCTCAGCATTAGCCATTCTCCCACACCTTGGAACTTCAACTAGACCACTGGCATGATTTGTCTTTTGGGCTTCCATTACTGCTGGTTGGATCCAGGGCCCTTTGCTTCAAGGGGGACTGCAGGGACTTTTTTTTTACTGATTTCTAAGTGCTATTGTTCCTCCTCACTGGGGTCTTGTTCCTACAAGTAAACATTTACTTCTCTGTTTTGTTTTGACTAGTTCAGCACCACTCTGAATTCCATCCAGTAAGTGGGTCCTACTGCTGGGTGGGTCCTACAGCCTCCCCAGTAGACTCACAGTTATAACCCATAATGCCTTCATTGGGAGGGGGTCACCCATTTCCTCTGAATTTGTTACAGTGTTTGGATCAGGTACCTGCACTTCCACGTTTGAGTGATTTATCATCATGGAGTGGGCTTGTACAAAATCCTGACACTCTTGTTTTCTATTTCTGCCTCTTATCACATTAAGTACATTATCTAGTCAGTGTCCCAAACTTTACCAAGAGTAACTTCATGGCAGAATTACTATCTAGAGCAATGAGTGGGTCAGAAAAGAACTGAAACTGATTAAGAGTTAAGATTTGGAGTCAGAATATCTGGGTCTGAATCTCACCTCTGGCCGTGGGATCCTGGGGAAGTTCTTTAATCTCTCTGAGTCACAATATCTTTGTCTGAAAAACCTAGACTGTAGACTCTCCTTGAAGGAGTTATAGGAAGGATAAAATGTATATTATGGGCTTGACATAGTCCCTGGTTATGGTAATTATTCAATAAATGATGCTATTGTTATTACTATTGTTGGTAAGTTTCCATTAAAATGATATTCATAAAGTTAAAAAAAGTATCTATATAATTAAGTTCCACATAATCAGGCTATCTCATTATCAATAACGATTAGGCTATCATTTATACTATACAGAATTCTATACTAGAAATAAACCCCAGAAAATGAATGCTCTACACTTTGAGAGTACTTCCTTCCTCTTTAATGAAAGAAGCTGTTGCATGCTTTCTAATTCTGTTCGTACAGAGTGTAGGTATCTGTCTGATAGAGGGGCATCCTATCTGCTGTATATTGGCTTGGTACAATGTCAAATCCACTTATTTATGACAAAGACCAAAACAAATAGTTGTTTGTAGAAATAAAGTTGTGTTGATGTAAGTAAGCATGAGGTAAGTTATGTCATGACATCATCATCTCATCTCTTCTCCCCAGTAAGAACTCAGCAGTTCGGCCACAGAGGGGGAGGGCTTCTCAATAAAAACATATAAAGAAGCAACTGTGGCAAAGGGACATTTAGACTATAAATACCAAGAGTCTGTGAGGCCTGTCTGAGAGTGTTCGGTCTGGGCAAGGTGACACCTTCTCAGCTAAAATAGCTCTCCAAAGACCTTGGGGCATTCGCTCTTGCCTTGGTCAAGGCGACTCTTATTGGCAGTGATGAAAACCATGCATCAGCCCTTGGCAAAGATCTCTTGCCCATCAACACCAGAGCTTCCGTTCCCTAGCAACGTGCTCTAGCAACAGGGAACTTGAACTTCTGAAGGGACAGCTGGACGTGAGCTCCCAGTTGGCTGACATGTCTCTCCCAAGTACCACCTCCTATAAAGGTTCAACCCCAAAGAATGTGGACTTTATTCCTTCCCTCTCCTCTTGCCTTGGAATAATAGTGTGATTGATCTATCATTGATTGGGACGTTATTATTTCTTTATTGGCTTATAAGAGACATCCTATATACTATTGACTTATGAAATTCCCACAGTGCAACTGCGTTAAATAAATTGCTGGCAAAAAACCAAAACAACAATGACAAAACCTCAGTCTCTGAACATTAATTTGCTTTCCAAAGCAGAACAACATTCTTGCTGGCTCACAATATTTCTTTTCCTTTATGTCTGGGTATTAACTTCATCCCATCTCCATTATAATCTGGGGGCATAATTTCCGATAGAGTAATTCAAACAAATTCTACTACAATGAAGATTTTGCTTGTTCTATCAATTATATATTTTTTTAAAGATTTTATTTATTTATTTATTTGAGAGACAGAGAGAGAGCATGACCTGGGGAGGAGGGGAGTAGGAGAAGTAGATGCTGACTCCCTGTGGACAAGGGAGCCTGATGTGGGGCTTAATCCCAGGAACCTGAGATCATGACCTGAGCTGAAAGCAGACATTTAATGGACTGAGCCACCCAGGAGTCCGTCTTATCAATTATATTAACAGATGAGCTTATCTGTGACATAACCTTCTTCACTAAGTTTGCACAAACTTTCCTCAACATTGATTCAAGGACTCTCTACCAAAAGAGACTGAAGATGAAGCCTCCAGTGTGCTCTGTACCAATTATTTGTGTAGATATTAAAATTATTTGCTATCTACAATCTAACTTTTATTTAAGAAATTCTTAGGCACTGATGAGGGAATTATGGTTACCCTTACTTTACAGATTGATATCAAAGAGATTTGCTCAACACAATAAGTATCAGTTATATTGTTAGAAAATAATAAGGAAATAATAAAAATAATAATGTCTCCAGACATACTCTTGGAGATTCTGCCCTCACCGATTAAACGTGGAGAATGGGCACTGGAAATTTTTTAAGTTCCCTGGGTGGTTCTTAGTTTCAGCCAGAGCTGAGAAACTCTGGCCTCAGATCAAATAGCTAATTGGTGGTAAAGACAAGTGAAAAAAATCCCTTTACATCTGCCACAATGCTGCTTGTATTCTGCTGTCCCATCAAACCTTGATATTTAACAGAATATAAAGATGGGAACTCTTCCTGGAAACTTGAGAGCTCACAAATGTTTGGCAGCCTTTTACATCTCTAAGGGGCACAACTGGGTTTTGTAATTGACCAGACAAAGAGAGACAAAGATAGATAAGCAGACTGGAAGAGATGCTCAAGAAAATTGAGACCAGGGACGCCTGGGTGGCTCAGTTGGTTGAGCAGCTGCCTTCAGCTCAGGTCATGATCCCGGCGTCCTGGGATCAAGTCCTGCATCGGGCTCCTTGCTCGGCGGGGAGCCTGCTTCTCCCTCTGCCTCTGCCTGCCTCTCTGCCTGCCTGTGCTCACTCTCTCTGGCAAATAAAGAAAGAAAGAAAGAAAAAAGAAAATTGAGACCATTGACTACATGGCCTCTTTCTGTTTTGTTGAACACTCAATCCCCAGCATTTAGAACAGTTTTTGATACACGGTAGATGAATTAATAAAGCACATATTGTGCCCTGTAAGGGACTGCCCTGTGTTGACAAAAGATGGATTTGGGTTCTAGGGTCAAGTAAACTGTTTGGCCCCTGTCCAGCGCGAATTGCAACCCAATAGCAATCATCTCCTTGTAGCTATAGTGCAGGCCCTAGTTAGCAACTGATATCATCACCATATCCACACCCATAGTCCTGCCTGGCCACCTGCTCTGCGATGACAGACAGATTGTCTGTGACATTGCAGGAGGCCAGACCACACAGAGATGGCAATCTGACCAAACCTCAGGCTTATGTTGGTAAGCTGACCCTTTGTCAATTATCTCAGGAATTACTTATAAGCTCATTTGGCCCACTTTGTAAGAATGTCAGAGAATCTCTTATTTCCTGTTAAGAGAGGCTCTTTAAGCATATAATTTATGGATTTGTGCTTGTTTTCTCGTTGATTATTTTTCAAGATTCAAGGGGCCTGTGAATGTTCTGATATGTTCAAAGTCATCAAGCAACTTTTATTAAAGGCAAAAAGCTGGACAGAGCAGAGACAAAGAGAACACAATTGGGAATAGTCATATTAATTCATTTTCTCATTCATTCCTTTATGTGTTCATTCACCAACTGCTGATGAGGGCCTACCCCATCCCAGGCACTGTCCCAGACCCAGAGATACAATGGAGAAAACACGGGTTAAATTTCCCATCCTCTGGGACTTATATTCTCCTGGAAAAAGAAGAGGCAGTACACAAAATAAACAAATGAACTCATGCTAGGATATCAGCTGGAGATATTGCTGTGGAGAAACGAAGCAAGGAAAACAAGCTCATGACTTCAGGAAACAAGTATTTAGGTGGTGAGTTTTGCGGACCCCTGAGTGAAGTCAGAATTTCTCATCGACCATGCTTTCCTGTTTTGAGAGTCCCACACAGATGAAACAATAGAGCATGGTGTTTTGTTTGTTTGGTACTTAGTTTCTGCCATGAGTCGAGGTTCCTTGAGGAATTCACACCTCAAAGCAGCCAGCCTTGGTCAGACTCCGCTGCCGGGGCCCAGCCACACCGCTTCCAACCACACCGTTTCCACCTCTGTATTCAGGTGCATGTTCGTCTGATATAAATCCAAGACTTGCTCCAAAACAGCAGACAACTCCCAGAGGTTGCACATAAAATGGCGGCATTCTTTCTAAGGCAGAACTGCTGCAAGACTTCTGAGTAACTACCCCTTTGGGTTTCATTTAAAGAATGGTGCTTCAATGCAATTGAATGACCACCTTTCCACAAGTGAGCTCTCCTGGGGGAGCCTCTTCCCACAAAGTCAACAGCACTGGTGAGGAGGGAGGGGAATAACGTGTACCTTACTGATGGTTCCAGGGCTTCCTTCCATGAGTTTGTCACACCTCCTGTATCCTTCTTCCTATATTCTTATCTGAGGTCACACAGTACACATAGCACACACCCATACACACGCACACACATTGCACTCCTACACACACACTCTTGCACAAACTCACACACTCGCATACACGAATCTTAATGGTGGCTAAATATCTAACTATTAGAAAAATTACCATTTGCAAATTTGCAAAACCACATAGAAATAATAGCTGACTTCTTGGTTTTTTGTTTGTTTGTTTGTTTGTTTCCAATTTTATTTAACCTTCATGGTCTTTTATTGGCCAAGTCCTATACACTTGGTTTCAAGTCTCCTTAGAGGCTCATAGGCTAATGCAGAGTACCACCCAGGCACTGCTCTCTTTCAAAAAGAATGATGATAGTTTTGAGGCCTAAAAAAGATACTTGATTTATGCATCTTACAGATCTTGAGAGACATTTGGTTTTTGTCTTCCTGTTTCTTTTGTCAAAAAAAAAAAAAAAATCTCTGAATCTAGAAATGGCTCTAGGAAAGATTTTAGATGGAAATTTTAGATGAAATTTATTCACAGCAAAATGCCAACCTAACTCCAAAGAGATGATCGATAAATATACGTTGAATAAATGATGCAGATTAACGGGATACGCCTTATTATAGGGCAATCATGTAAAGGAAACTCTGAAGCCCATTTCCTGGCCGAAATTGTAAATCATTCAGACAGCAAACAGTGAGTGACTACTCCATCTGGTGCCATGAGCTTAGTCCTGTAGTACTTAAAAACATGAATTAGGTAACTCTAGGAATTTAGCTTAGTAGTAAGAATTAGACTCTGAACAAGTCTTGCATTTCATGAAGGTACATCTTGGGGAGGGTATGCGATATATCAAAGGAACATGGCAGGGATCAAGAGTCCAGCAGGGAGAGGATTACAGTCATCTCACGGAAACCCCAGCCAGTCCGAGGACTCTAAGCTGTGACTGGAGAAGAAAGGGAATATAGCTATTTTTCTCCTTGGCTCAGATCTTCAGCAGAGTCTCATTACTGCTCCTTTCCCAGCCCAGTACTTTTGAAAATTACTGAGTTTTCACTTTCAGGGGAATCCTTCTGGATAGTTCCAATTGGAACACATATGATTTCTGTAAGGCTGTTGGTATTCTAGGAAACAAGTGTCTTTTGAGTGTGGCATACTGAAGGGGTGGGGGGAGGTCATCTTCTTCAGCAGACAAGGAGACTATTTTATCCCTGGGGTGGTGCTTGGTGATAATGACCTGAGGACAACAATTAGTTGGTCTTATTATTGATTTTAAATTCTCTGTGGACAATGCATCTCCTTATACTTTGTACCTTAGAGTCACTCCTCCCAGTGCCTGACCACTTTGATGTGTGGCTGTGTTAATAGGTTATAAGAGACTGGGAGTATCTGGTCTTCTTTTTGTGACATAGATCTTACTTGTAAGTGGGGAACAGGTGACAAGATCCTTTCCCACTTACCTTACCTTCACAGCCAGTCTACTAGTAAATTGCCAGACATTAAAATCTACTGTGTGGGAAAGCCAAATGGAGCTAAGTTTGGCAAAGGAGGCCTTTTGTAATGGGCCTCTTGCTTCCCCTAACTGCAGCTGTTTTTAATATTATTTTAGAAATATACAGAATCAATGAAGGAAATCTGAATGTAGTCAGAACATTTAATCAAATATTTATTGTCTTTTGAACACACACACACACACATCCAGAAGAACACTGTTTTGCTAAAAGTAATCTTATTTGTTGGATAACAGATCCAAGATGAACCAATTATCTTGATATTTCCTATGTATTTCTGACATCTCTTGTGACCCACCCTTATTCTGACACAAAGTAAAAGCTTGTACATTCTTCATAAGGAGAAATCTAGTGTTAATTTAACACTAACACTACTTGACATTGTAGGATATATTTTTTAAATGAAAAGCATATGCTAGGTTTCTAGATCTTCATCCCCTTGTTTTAAGATAAAATGCTATTTATTTTATTTAAATAAATTTAATAAATTTGATTATTAAGATTGAGTTTTAATATATTTATTTAAATAAAATTTCATTGATACTAATACTTAAAAATGCCTAATGAATTTTTCTGACAAGTTTGGAAACATCTTTCATTTTTCTGTGAGAGAAAGTATCTTATGGTCAGAGAAGATGCGTGGTTGAATCTTGTGGAAATGGGGTTGAATTTTGGAAGTTACCTGCTAGCTATACAATGAAAGATGAAAATCATTTATTCATGAGATCACTTATTTATTAAGTTTTTAAAAGTAACTGTTAAGCAAGGGACTATGTTAGACCTAGGAATCATCAATGAACACATGAAAAATTGGAGCTTTCATCTTGGGGAAGAAAAGAGACATTAACCAAATTGTATAATTCCTAATGCAGGAAGATGACAATTTTTAGAAGAATCTGGTGTTTTTTGTTTTTTTTAATCTACATATCTTCCAGAAATGCTCTTACAAATTACTCTCTTACATTTATGGATTAGAAGAAATATTGATAACCAAAGTGAACAAATTAACTCTGGCTCAAGGAGCACCTGGTTGCTCAGTCAGTTCAGCGTCTGCCTTCGGCTCAGGTCATGATCTCAGGGTCCTGGGATCGAGCCCCGCATCGGGCTCTCTGCTCAGTGGGGAGCCTGCTTCTCCCTCTCCCTCTGCCCCTCCTCCCTGTTGGTGCTCTCTTTCTGTCAAATAAAATAAATAAAATAAAATAAAATATTAATTCTTGCTCAATCCTGGCATGGAGACAACACATTTCATAACTAAAAGACTCCTATATTTCTACCTGTTTATTCAAAATTAAGATTTCTGAATGTGGTATATATACAAATAAGCACCTACACCTGGTGTGTTGCACACTCTGTCAGGAGCTGTGGGAAGATAGTACTCAACCAGTTCCTCCTCTTTGATGTCAAGAGAGGAGGCTCCCAGAATTTCTTTAAAGATGAGAAGAATCAGAGACTGCTAGCTGATTTCCAAGTCTTAATCTCCAGTCCACTTTTGCATTATATAGTTCTGAGGTGGTGGAAAGACCACTGGGGAGAAAAGGGGTGTGGTGGTCTCAGAAATAGGACTGCATCAGGGAAATGAGATTGGGGTGTAGACCTGCCAAGGATTCCACCACAGGAACTAAGACCCAAAATAATAATCCAATCACACAGAAGTTCCTCAATGCCTGGAAAAGATGTTGAGTAAAGTGTCCCTCCCCAGTGGGAAAAGTTGAGGACTTTATCCAACCACACTGAGCATATAACCAATGAGATGGCTCAGCAGCCATCCTTCTTCCCTGCCGGAATAGTACGGGAATGTAAAGGAAAGAGGACAGGCAGAATGTAGACAATATCCCCTTCCTCCCCAAAGTCCCTAGAGCACTGGGTCTTGGGGTGGTAGGGCTGCTTAGGGGCAATTTGGAAATTTGTGGGGATGTTTTGTTGTTGTCACAATAATATGGACATTGCTATAGACTTTTACTGGGCCAGGGCCAGGAATGTAACACATCTTACAATGTGTGAGCCAGTCCCATGTGGTGAATAATTAATTATCCTTCATTTCATATAATTTTCAGATGTTCTACGAAGCCCTCATATAGGTGAAAAACTTATTATCTGAGCCTAGAACTTTATTCTAGTTTTTGTATAAGAGCAAAGTATTTTTGGCATGTTTTAACGTACACTGATTTTTCCAGGAATAAAACTATTGTGTATATTGAGGAAAGATTGAACTTTGTTTTCTTTGAAATTTAACAAGAGCTGTTTACCATTTTGGAAAAACTTCAGGATTGGCAATGTTGCTTATTAACCAACATTTGTAGCTGTTACCCTTAGGGGAGTTCTACATAGTGGGACAAGCTTCTGATTGTTCCCACATATCTTCTGAAGTCATACCTGGGATGTATAAATTGAACAACATATTAGCTCATTATAAAATGTTGGTATTTATTCCCCTTTCATAGTATAATGAGAATATTTTATAAAATTAAAAAATATATATGGAATAGTTTATATTATCAATTAATTTTATTTCACAGTAATGAAGAGGTTGCTGCAGCATTTCCCTGTAAAAGAGGGAAATTGGATCTGAAGGAATTGATCACCTCTCCAAGTTCATAACTGTCTATTACTTACAAATACAGTCTGCGGCGCCAAGGGCAGGAGCTGTGGGAGAATTCTGAATCTATTCTGAGGTAGAAATTTAATAATACATATGAATGAGTCAATTACAATAATGAGGCTCTTTCAATAACAAAAATTGATCAGAATTTTTCTGAACTGGTATGCCCGTTAGGGAGCCACTGCAGGAAAGGACCTCCATCAAAGCTCCACTGGAGGCAATCATTCCCACAGGACATAATGGTCTTCCCTGAAGCTCTCATATCCAATTGGATGATCACATACTGGAAGAGCAGAAAGAGTGTGTAGTTATAGTTGTGTGAGTACCTAGCTGCTGCCAACATTGTCTCCTTTTAATTCTTCTACAGAACAATAATTTGCTACATTTTGCTCCTTCCTTAAAGGTCATAAGAGCACTTGGGGTACCTGGGTGGTTCAGTCTGTTGAGGGACAGATTCTTGATTTCAGCGCAGGTCATGATCTCCTGGTTGGAAGGTTGAGCCCCATCATCTGGCTCCATGCCCAACACAGAGCACAGTGTGCTTGGAATTCTCTCCCTCTGCCCCTCCCCATGCACATTCTCCCTCTCTCTCTTTCTATAAATAAATAAATAAATAAATAAAATCATTTTTTAAAAAGGTCATAACAGCACCAAGTTTTGCTTCTCTTGGAAACTGAGAATATTAATAAATTTTCTGTCTCTTTGAGGATTATTCTGAGAATAATTTGGTGCAATAAACATGAGGGGAAATGTGATTCTGTACCTTCTTACCGTCCAAGGTCCTCCGACCTATAGTTCATGTTGGTTGGTTGAATATGTCCTCCTCCCCTCCCCAGCCCAACACAGACTCTGGAAATTTTGACTTGGTCTTCATATTTCCAGGGGGTGGTTCTACTTTCTATATTCACATGTATTATGTACCTGAAAAAACTATGATCACTTGACACCATTAAGCCTTTCATAAGGGCCCAGGAAAACACTAAATATAGCAGTGTCTAGATATTGAGGTGAAATAATCATATATGTTATAAGAACATGTATTCTAAAATCAAAATATACAGAGAAGGAAAGAAGCTGGATAAGTGTTTTATTATTTTTTTTTTAAGATTTTATTTATTTATTTAACAGACAGCACAAGTAGGCAGAGAAGCAGGCAGAGAGAGAGGAGGAAGCAGGCTCCTGCTGAGCAGAGAGCCCGATGTGGAGCTTGATCCCAGGACCCTGGGATCATGACCTGAGCCGAAGGCAGAGGCTTTAACCCACTGAGCCACCCAGGTGCCCCTGGATAAGTGTTTTAAAAGATGGATTAATTTGAGAGTGAATCCCACCAGGCAAACTGTTAATTAATTAAAGCCTGTGAAACAAAGTGGATCCCAAGGCTGGCTGGAGTCTACACCGGTAGAACACATTGTTTATTGTATCCCTTACAGTTTGTATCTGACCCTCAGGAGGGTTGTTGAGCTTCAGTTTTTACCTGTCCAAAGACTTCACTGTTAAGCCCAAGTTGCCTACCTTGGAAATGTCTCCTATTGCAGAGCTGAGAGTGTGAAGGGGGATGGGTTCCGACCCAGACTCAGTATCACTGGGAAGGCCAGCTAAAAGTGAAAAGATTTGCTTTGTAAAGCGTGGCCCGTAGGTCATACAGCGGCACTGCCCTCCGAAAAAAAGGTCAGCATCCTGAGGGTTCAAGTTGCTTCTGATGAGGGGTGATGGTGCTATTAATTATTTAAGTACAACGGAGAAAGGACAAACTCTAAACTGTTTCCTTTGCTTCTCTAAATTCTCTTTCTCCTCTCAAACATTGCTAGCTGCCATCTTTATCTCCCCTTGCCTCTTCTCCAGAATGATGATTTGCTACCTTATGCTCCTTCGTGAAAGGTCACATGATGTCTCTTTGTATCTGACATTCACATAAACATCTTCTGTCCTTGTTATTACCTCCAAAATGATGTTTGTTTTAATTAAATCCTGATTAATTTCTACTTTTTCCCAAAGAAAACAATAGTGTTTCCCTTTGATACTTTGATTTTACAATGTGCTCACCACTTCTATTATATTCATAATATTAAATATTTATGGTGCTTACCTTGTAATCTTCACAAAGGAATTTTTAGTAACAAAATTAGAATTAAGACTTTTTCATGTATGACCATATTACTGTGCGAAATTTACTTAAATTTTATTAGCTATGTGTATTACAATAAACAAACTACTTCAGGATCCTACATCTCAGGCTTAACATCTGTAAAATGGGTATCTGGAACTGATTTATCCTTTTTACTTCCATTAAAACTTTCAGATTTCAGAATATGAAGTCTCAGTGCTTACTCTAGGTTTCAAAGCTCATGTTCCATCATTGGAACTGCATTGCATCTTATAAGAGAGGTGATATGGAATTATCAGCAACCTCCTCCATGATTGGAAAGAAATTCTCTTTATCTTGTTAAGAAGCTAGTCATTCATTTTCTCGGGAAAGATGACTTTCAGATAATACTGACTTCAGTGGTGTTTACTTATTTAAAAATAAGTGGTGCTTATGTATTTTTTACTGTTTATTGTGATTGCTTTTTATAGAAAATTTTTCTTTCTTATCCATCTAAATAATAATTTTTAAAGTCAACAATCACTCAATCATTTTGATTATTAAGACTTGTCATGTCTTGCCACATGGTTCTTAGCATTGCCCACTAAGTTTAAGTAGGCTTCTCCTGAAATCAAAAGAATTTTTAGATTATCATAATTTTCTATTTTATTTTAATTTCTCTTAATTAAGAGTAGATTTTCTTTTCTGCATTCCATGTATTCCCAGTGTGCATAAATCTTTTGTATACAGTAATCTATGTTTAAATACATTCCTCACTTTTTATTGTAGTAAGTTTCAAACATAAGTAAAAGGAAAGAGAGAAGTAGAGCTAGTCCCCATGTACTAGCTTTGGCTTCACCAGTTAACAACAAATTGTAGACTCTGTGACATCTAGATCTCCCTCCACTGACCAAGTTTGATATTTCAGAGCCACTCCTGGCAGTTACACTATTTCATCAGTAAATACTTTAATGTGTATTTCTAAAAAAGGACTTTGTTTTTCATACTACAACAGCACTGTCACACTTAGAAAATGAGCAAAAATTGCTTAATTTCATCAGATATCCAGTGTAGAAATTTCTCTGATACTCTGAATAAATATGTTTGCAGGTAGTTTGTGAGAACAGTGATCCAAATAACATTAAAACATTATGTATGTACATAATGTCTTGAATAATGTCTTCAAGAAGCTCTTTATAAATTCCTCTTCTTTTTATTTTTACAATTTAATTTCCTAAGAAATCAAGTCATTTGTTCTGTCAAGTTTCACACATTCTGGAATTCACTGAATGCATTACTGTGGTATCTTTTAATAGACTTCTGTCTTCTATCTTTTCTATAAACTTGTTGCTTATCTGGCATGACTGTGTGATAGGGAACCTTGGGTACATATCTTTCATTTTGTTGTATCAGGAAGCCAATAATATTTGTTGGGTCTCCTTTGGTGTCGATAAACTTAGTGTGTTCAGGTATCGTCAGCTTGATTTTCCCATCTAGTGTTATCAGCAGCCATCATTGATTATTGCCTGGATCCTTTATTTCATTGGAGATTTCAAATTGAAAATATTCTATCTGTCATTACTTCATAATTTACGATTTGGAATTCTTAAAAGCAGAAATTTCTCTTGAAGGGGAGCAGAATTTGCCACCCTAAATATTTTTTGGTGCACGAGTTATTTCAGAGTGATTATTTTTCAGAAGCAGACAACACAGAAGAAGCTCTGAACACTGAACAGAAATTATCATGTTGTAAGAAACATTTACTTTTAGGGATATCTTCATTTGTAAGGTTGACCTACTCCTTGTGCCAGGAGAAGGGGGATGACCAGATCTCTTGAAACTCTTATCAATGAGGAAGCCTTGTAGGTAAATCTGAGTAACAACAGTAAACTCGATTTCTGTGCTCTTCTTGATGACCTTCCATTAACTGGCTGCTTCCCCTGCCCCCCAAATTTTTCTTTTGTCTTTATGTGGAGATGGCAGTTAGGTGATGGTTTTGGCCATTCTGGGAGTTACTTGGTTTTTCTGCGTATCCCATTTATATAGGAAGTATACATGTTATTAAACTTCTGTTTGTTTTTCTCCTGACAATCTGTATTTTATTATGGGGGAATCACAGCCAAGAACCTAGAAAAGTAGAGGGGAAATTATTTTTCCTCCTCTACACTCTCACCAACTATTTGGTTACCCTGACGCTTAATTTGAACAGTTTTAATACTTTCACTAATCCTGCCTATGCACACTCTTTCCCTATTTTCTCTTACTTGGCTTAATCCATGTTTTAATGTAACCCACCCCTTTAAAATAGCATTTAATTAAAAATTTAAAAACAGCTTAATTCAGTTAGAGTCCATACTTCATACAGAGACTTAAAAATTTCCTGTTATGCTTAAGTCCAAGCAGTTTTTCTAGAGGGCAAGCTGGCAAACTTTTTATTTTTATTGCACATGCCTTTAGACAGAGTAATTCTACATCAAGCAACTTAGCCAAAGAGAATAACTGAAAAGTATGCACAAATATAAATGCACAGAAATTCAACACAGCATTGTTTATAATAGCTAAAAATTATTGCAAAAGATCTAAATGTCTACCAATAGGCTGAATAACACATGATAACCATGAGTAGCCATTAAAAATGGAATTATAGATCCATGTTGACATGAATAGAATGATCTATAGATCAATATAGAATATAGAGCTATACTGACATGAACATATATTGTGTTAAAAGCAGGTTACAAAATATCATGTATGGCTAAATGCTATAATTGTAAAAAGAATAATTTCAGAAGAATAAATACATACATATACATACACATATGTGTATGTGTGTGTGTGTGTGTATATATATATATATAAATTAAGAAAGCTTATCCTTTCAAATGTTACTTATATTTATTGATTTCTGGGCTGTGGCATTTGAGTAATTTTCTCTTTTACTTTACTTGCTTTCATTAATACATGAATTTTTTCACAATTAACGTCATTATGATTAAAGAAGTACTTTTCAACCAATGATAAAAAAGCATTTCTTTAATCACAAAAAAACCCAATAAATCAATTTTCAATTTGCAAATAAAGAAGATCCCTGTTTATTGTCACTTAAGCTAACATACATCACCCTTTCCTCTTCCCTTAAACACCATGGTACAGATTACAAAGAGTTAAGTGGTTTTGCTATTGCTATGTTTTCTACCTTCCCACTTTTAAAATTTTATGTCTGGACGTGATGCTTCTTATCACCTGTGAAATTGTTGATTGTACACTGAATTGAGCTGCTGGAAGCTTTACACTGAAGGTTAAGTTTCTCAAACAGAAGCCTTTGCCACTGTTAATGTTTTGTTGTCCACGGAGACACTACACAGAGTACGCTATTCAATCTTTAGAACCACCCTATGGTGTAAGTATCGATCACCTCACTTTACAGATGAGAGGAAAGCCCATGTTCACACAGCTAATAAACCCCTAAACTGGGAATTGGACCCAGGATTATTGACTCCCAAGAGTCTTCTTTGCCTGCTTGACCACTGTATCCCCTCTTGGTCCCATGCACCTCTTTTCTACCTTGAAAGTCTTATCTGACAAGTCTTAACCACACAAAGAATATCTTACTTAACTCTCTGCCACCACATTTCTGTTGAAACAGATTACCTTATCCATCATTGTCTAAGCTCTTATGCGTGAGCACAGCTTCAACTCCTGTGAAAGAAGGACATGCTACTTCCTCCACCACTCTAGCTACTGAGATGGTCATAAATTTTGAGGCAAGCACATGAAATTGCTAGTGTTGCCATAAACATAAGCATAATGTTTTTCCATCAGTCATATAGAGGAAGCACATCCTTCATTAAAGTAAGAAGTAACCGACGTTAGATATCTGTCTGGGAATACCCTATTCATTCACCCCAAGGCAAGAAATTTGACCAGGAAATCTGAAATGATTACTGCAATTGCAGTGAGCTGAACCACATTGTTTCAAATTACAAATAGTGAAAATATCAGATAACTTTGGCAAGATAGGGCAAGATTCATTTTTTAATCAAAATATTCTAAGATGAAACTTTCATATACATATTTCTATATCATGCTGGCAAATCTTTAAAAATTAAGAAATTTAAAAAGATATTTATCAATCTGTGATGAATCATGTGATAAATGAAAAGGGTAAGGCATCAAGTATATAGGAGAGAGCACTTTTCTGGCTCGGGGAAAGAATGTACTGAGATGTGCTATGAAAATGCTTGACCTGTGTCTAAGCCAGGGGGATTAGAAGCATGGACACAAAAGCAGAGGAATCCAAGTGGTCTGGAAAGCCAACTGCTGTCAACAGCAACCTTCTGACTTGCATATGATGTTCTTGACTGTTTCAAATATGGTTTCGGAGAGCCTAGAACATACCAGGCCTGTTCCAGGTGCTGTGAATATAGCACAAGAAAATGTAACTGCCCCTCTGGAGTTTGCATATCCAATCAGTGGAGAGCAAAATTATAGACTAGTGGATTTGTAAGGGCCATTGATTCATCCAACTCAACAAATATTCCTGGGCAAATATTCCTGGCCACCTCCATGATGGAATAGAAAGGACACACTCTGTGGTGAAACTTATGGCTTAGAAGGCAGCCTGGAGTCCAACAAGTCGAAGATGGACTGTCATACAGCACAGTATAGCAAAGATAATGCAATGAGGAGACACATCAGTCAGATTTAGGAGTCGGAAGAGCATCCTGAAGGAAGGACTGTCAATGCCAGAAGACAGAGCACAGAATTTTCCCATCCTGCCCTGCAGTTTTGAGTACAGTGTTTTTAGCTGAGTATGTCTGGGGACAGACCTGAGACAGAGAGGACTGACAAGTCCTAGCACATGGTAAACGATGATAAAAACTGAAGATACTTATTTTGGACTATTAAATACTAAAACCTAACAAATACTTAATTATAAGTAAAATAAATTTATTTGATGTGATTTCAGATAGCATATTTCTGTCAATGGCCAAATATAAATCTTCCTAAAACCACCACTCCCATTTCTTATATTTCTTCTGGAAATACCTTTCCCTCACTATTTAACCAACTGACATCCCCTCATCTCCCTTCCGACATTCCTTATTCTATTCCCTGCTTTGCTTTTCTCCAAAGCACATAACACTTTCTGAATATACGTATTTAACTCATTAGTTGTTAATCCACCTTGTCTCAAAATAATATGCCACGTAAAGGCAGAGATTTCATGTTTTGTTTACAGCTATTTTTAAAGTTCCAAGAAGAATGTCCACCCTACAAATATTTGTTGAATCAATGAATGAGAGTTGTCCAGAATATGAAATGCTACCTAGAACATTTTATTTCTATTACAGATGATTGAAAGTTAATAGGTGTATTTATTGAAGTATTAATGCAATAGGTAAGGGGTATAATCAGATGGACCTATTTTTTTCCTGATAGAAAAATACACTTTTGGGGCACCTCGGTGGCTCAGTGGGTTTAAGCCTCTGCCTTCATTCGGCTCAGGGGCTCAGGTCATGACCCCAAGGTCCTGGGATCGAGCCACACACCCCCCACCCGCTCAGCAGGGATCCTGCTTCCTCCTCTCTCTCTGCCTGCCTCTCTGCATACTTGTGATGTCTGTCAAATATATACATAAATAAATCTTGAAAAAAAAAGAAAGAAAAGAAAAATACACTTTTCCTTTTGTACATCCCGTGTTGGGGAACTCATTTCCTCAGGCAAGGTGGGTAGACAACTCTGATATTTCCTGTTTTCTTCTGACACTGAACCAAATTTTGCCACTCCAAAATCTCTATTTAGTGATCTTAATTCCAATATGAATTGATATTCAATATAGAATTGGACATAAACCAATTTAGGACTGAAAACATACCTAGAATATAACTTTTATGAGATAGAGTCATGGTACTACTAAAAAAAAAATATGTGATCTAGAGCATTCCATTTAAGAATATTTTCACTGCTGTCCTTTCTGTAGTGCAAAGGATGAGACTGGCTCTCCAACAGGCTGTCTTCCTAGGAGGCTGGCTTTTACTGACTCCCACTCTCCTTTATCAGGGATATTACCCTCTGGCCAGATGATTTTAAATATGGTTCTGGCTTGGGAAACAATGTTATCAGAAGATGATATTCTTTTTTTTTAAGATTTTATTTTATTTATTTATTTGACAGAGAGAGATCACAAGTAGGCAGAGAGGCAGGCAGAGAGAGAGGGGGGAAGCAGGCTCCCTGCTGAGCAGAGAGTCAGATACAGGGCTCTATCCCGGGACCCTGAGATCATGACCCGAGCCGAAGGCAGAGGCTTTAACCCACTGAGCCACCCAGGCACCCCAGGAGATGATATTCTTAGCCCTCACAGATGATCTTTTCTATAATTAGTAGTCTTCATAATACACAGTCTTTGTTTTCTTTCTTGGGGCATACGTTTAACCTGTATAATGAAGCGTTATCACATGGTTACGAGAGAGAGTACCAGAAAGGGAAATCTACTCTCGGACAAAAACGTATATGATTTCTCAGAAAACGATACTGTCTCAATGGTAAGATTAAGTTTTTTTTTTTTTAAGCTTTATTTAAACATATAATGTAACCCCACCACCCTCTCCCAACCCCTCTTCCTCCCACCCCCCTCAGTTTGTTTTATGACATTAAGAGTCTCTTTTGGTTTGTCTCCCTCCCGATCCCATCTTGTTTCATTTTTTTCTTTTCCTACCACCTTAACCCCCACCCCCTTTGCATCTCCACTTCCTCATATCAGGGAGATCATGTGATAGTTGTCTTTCTCCAGTTGACTTATTTCGCTAAGCATAATACGCTCTAGTTCCATCTTTATATTTCAATTTCTAATTACTTGAAAATCTCAATACGTCCTAAAGTGTTGATGTCAGCTTCCCTTTTTTCCTCCATGGTTCCTGCTAATACTTTTATGTTATTCTCAGTAATGCTTGTAATGGTAGCTACCATTTCTATATTGACTATGATAGGAGCTAACACTTATTAAATGTACCTAGCACTGTTCCGGACATTTTAGAAGTATGAAATTATCTAATCTTCTTACCAGTCCTTTGATTTAGGTACTAATAGTATCTGCATTTTAAAGTTAAAGAAACTGAGGTATAGAAGGGTTGAGTAAAT